>PVKH010007858.1:0-19886 GCA_004027955.1 Chaetophractus vellerosus | reverse complement strand
TAAAAAAAAAAAAAGGACATTATCAAGAAAGTGAAAAGACAGCCAACAGAATGGGAGAGAATATTTGGAAATCATATCTGATAAGGTTTTCGTGTGTTTTTTTCTGGGATTGAACCCAGAACCTTGTATGTTGGAAGCTGGCACTCAACCACTGAGCCACATCGGCTCCCCTGAGTTGGTTTTTTCATTTGTTTCGCATGTTGTCTGTTTTTTGTTTGTTTGTTTGTTCTTAGGAGGCACGGGGGACCAAATCCAGGACCTCCCATGTGGGAAGCAGGTGCTCAACCGCTTGAGTCACATCTGCTTGCCGATAAGGTTTTAATATCCAGAACACATAAAGAACTCCTACAACTCAAAAACAAAATGACAAATAATCAAATGAAAAAATGGGCAAAGGATTTAAATAAATATTTCTCCAAAGAAGATATACAAATGGCCAATAAGCACATGAAAAGATGCAGAACATGAGTAGCCATAAGAGAAATGCAAATCAAAACCATAATGAAATACCACTTCACACCCACTATGATAGTTATTTAAAAAACAAACAAACAAACAGAAAATAACAAGGGTTAGTGAGGATGCAGAGAAATAAGAGCACTTGTACATTGTTGGTGGAAATGAAAAATGGTGGAAACCACTGTGGAAAACAGAGTAGCGTTTCTTTGAAATGTTAAATATAGAATTACCATATGACCTGGAAATTTCTCTTCTAGATATATACCCAAAAGAATTGAAAACAGGGACTTGAACAGATACTTGTACACAAATATTCATAGCAGCATTATTCACAATAACCAAAAGTGGAAGCAACCCATAAGTGTCCATCAACTAATGAATAGATAAAATGTTATTCAGTTGTAAAAAAGGAATGAAGTTCTAATATATAACGTGGATAAACCTTGAAGACATCATATTGAGTGAAATAAGCCAGACTCAAAAGGAAAAATATTGTATGATTTCACTTACATAAGATATCCAGAATAAGCAAATTCAGAGAGACAAAGTCGATTACAGGTTACCCGGGGCCGGGGAAGGGGAAATGGGGAGTTATTGTTTAATGGATACAGAGTTTCTTTTGGGGTGATAGAAAAGTTTTAGCAATGGATGGTGAAGATGGCAGCACAATATTGTGGAGCTGATGGTGAAAGATGAGGGTCTGATTAGGGTTATAACAGCAGCAATGGAGACAAACAGGACAGGAGTAAGCTACCACAAAGGAGATGCTCATCATTGCCCAATACATTCTTTTTTCCAGTTATGAAAAATGAATAATGTCCAATTTACATAAATTATTTTTCTGATTATGAAAAACAGAGACAAAGCATTTCCAGTGAAATAGAGATGTCTAGTTATCTGTCAACACCCCCTAAATTAGCTAAGGCAAAATAATCAACTAATAAAATTTAACCATAATTTTTGAATATATATGAAATGAGCCTTCTGATTTACTTTGGAGGCTTTAAATATATTTGACTTTAATTCACATTTTGTCTCATTTTTAACAAAGGAACCATAATAAATATACTATAGCTATAAATAATAAATTGAGACATTCCCCTCTTCCAATTGAAAATCCCTAAACCAGAAAATAACTAAGATTCTTTGGCTAGCACATGATTTCTTAGCTTGTGTAGCAGTTTGAAATTATTTTATGAATCCCAAAAAGAGAAATATTATGTTTGTAAACTAATCTATTCTTGGTGTGATATCCTTTGATTGCATCAAATTCATTTGAGGGGCCTTTGATTAGATTACTTCATAAGACCACTTTATAGCTTTTGATTGGACTGTGTCAGTGAGGCATGACTCAGGTTGAGTCTCTGCCCCCTTGCTGGGTCTGTTATAAATGAAACACAGAGTGAGATTCACTCAGAAAGACACAGGAAAAGGAAGTCACCTTAATCCTGTCATGTAAGAGAAAGGACTTCAGGATCGCATAAGCATGAAGCCCCAGTAGGCTGGGCCCACAGCACAGCTCAAGAAGAGACAGTGAGCCCTGGGGGGAAGGCTGCAATCTTGGCAGAGATCTGCATCCATCTTGCTTCACCACGTGGCAACACCAGGATCAACAATAGCTGATTTTGGTGAGAAAGCATCTCTGATGGCACCTCAGTTTGGACTTTTAACAGCCTTGGAACTGCAAGCTTTTACACCATATAAATTAAGCCATCCTTTTTCTGGTACTTTGCATTGGCACCCCTTTGGCAAACTAAAACAGCTTGTAAATCCACTGTTTCACTACTCATGCAAAAAATGATTCTAACAAATAATCCTGCCAGGAGCACTGAAGGGTCTCACTGAGTAAAACAGTTGTGTTAGTGTCCCCAGATGCCTTCACATTAGACTTAAAAATGGCAAGTCAAACTACGTATGTACATTACCATGGCTTACCATTACTCATCTAAACATCATTTCTCAAGTCTAAAACTGGGACAATACTTTTGCGACTTTACAAATTTATCTGTAATAAAAAGAAATAATTTAAAGTCATGTTCCCTTAGGAATGTAGAAGACTACTAGATATTAATTTACTCTACCTAAAAGACTTGGTTGTCTCTTGAACTGAAAAGCAAGGATATTCATCTCTTATCATCAGTTAATATTTATTGAGTCCCTGCAGGGAATATGGCAATGTACATGCCACCTAAAAAAATGGGCTCTAAAGGCTATATTAGTCAAAAGTGGAAAATGCTGTTATTCTATGAAAAATTCATGAAATCTGACCATATTTCTGCTGAGTTCTCCTTATACATATATAATAAAGCTAGGTGCCTGTGTTTTGTTCAATTAGTAGGAGTATTTACCTTTAACCCTCATTCACTAGATAACACCTGCTCTTCTCTTCAAGTTTTGACAATATTCTGCAATACTGTCTGAAAATATAACTGAAAAATACTCTTTATTGTTATAGGATAGTAAGGGATCAATTCATTTTAAAAGACAATTTATTTAGAGGAAAAGTATAATATTGCTGGTTAAATTAATAGTTACATTTTCAGATCAATCAATATAAAGGATGGTGTAAAATCATACTAAGGACTTTTACAAGAGAAATTTGAAAAACTTCAAATGTTGTGGCACTTAAAAAATGATAAACTTGGTTATAACCCAATGCAACCATGGCCTTATTCTGAATACAGGAGGAAAAAAAGCATAGAATTATTTATTGTCTTTAACTTTGAGTTATAAGATATTAGATTACATAAGAAAGTAAGAGATTTTGCAAAAAAACATGTGATTAGATATGGAATAAATCTAATTTAATCATTAATAAAAATGAAAGTAGATCTACTCAACAGCAGTCCAAAGAATGAGAGCAAAACTTTGGCAGGTCCTGTTCACTGGTGACTTTCTTTGTGGGGTCACAACTAATGGGGAATGAGATTTGTCCATGCTACTGCTTGAACTACACTGTGAATGCTGATAAAGAATGGAGTCTGACCAGATATTTCAGTCTGGGTCCAAATCTGTCTTGCTCACATAAATGACCAGCAACGAGTGGTGAGTGAGAATTACTTCTGACTGCCTGAGTCATCAAAAAAAAAGGACGGTATTGAAAAATACTGAGTAATATTTAGAAGAATTCATCAGGGCTCACCAACCTTGTTAAAGGACAAGTACCAAAGAACAGTGAATTCTTGTTTTATTTTAAGGACATGAGATAATATGTGATCTCTACTAAATTGGATTTGTTGTAGCTTATAAGTAATATGAAAAAACCATTCATATAACCAACTGTTTTTTGATAACCCCCTCCCCACAGATACTGTTATGCTGTTCCCCAAAGATCTCCATCTCCATCCCTCCTGGCATCCTGAGATTACTGGCACCATCTTGTGAAGAACTCCTGCATTATCTTTGCTGTCATGTTAGAACTTAAGTGTTTTATGGTTAAAAAGAACCTAAGCACCTGAGGCTTGGAAAATAAAATAGCTTGCATAAGGTCACATAGTTAATTAGAGGCAAAATAGGAATTAGTATCTATATCGTCTATTCCTTGGTCCAGTGACTTGACTCCTCACAATTCTCAACCAAAAAACTCTCTAGTGCCCAAGAGTAAGAAAAAGAACATAACAAAATCTATTTGCTCTGAATTTCTCTAATATCCAAGTTTCACTTCATTAATTTAAAACTGATCTAACACTTTGAATTGCATCTTAACATTGAAAAAATTTTGCTTCTAGACTTTGATGTTATCAACATTTCATATGCTATAGGACTATTATCCCTTAACATTTTGGAGCAAATCTTAGAGAATTAGAGAATGAGAGATTCTCATTGTCCTCAGTCTTGTGTGTGTGTGTGTGTGTGTGTGTGATACACACACACACACACACACACACGAAGGAACAAAAGAGTAAGGTGAGACTTCTCTCTTGACCATCTAGCCACAAAATAAATATATTAAAATACCACTCACAGAATTTTAAGAGGACACAATTCAAAAGATAATAATAAATGCAAGTCACCAAGAATTGACATTTCCGTGACCTAAGCTTGTTGTATACTGTGCCTCCTGCTCATGTCTCCTGACAACCAGGAGTAAACCCTAAGGGAGTTGTTTTGAGTGAGGGCTTCTGTATGTTTCTTTGAATAGGAATACAAAGTGACAGAAAAATAACTCAAAATTGCTATAAAATGAATGGTATTTCCAAATGCGCAAGCAAACAACGTGCACTTTAATGTAACACATTTCTTCTTATCTGGCAGTAAGTTAAAACATATGTTGTTTGAAGTTTATATAAAATGGATGAAAAGGTGTTATTTGTGTTAAAAATGAAACCAAATTACTAAGTGGTTTAAAATCCATGGCTTTTATTATCCAAATGTAGCCAGTTAAAAGTAATGCCAATTGAAGAGTAAAAATAAATTAGGGTTAACAGTCACTGGTTTGCTTGTTTTTTTGATGAAGGAAATAAACAAAGTAAAAATCTTCAAAAATATGCACTTAGTCATTACAATTTCACAATTTTCTTTAACACAATTCCAAAAAACAAACAACAAAGAAATTTAGTTACCCCTTAAAATCAAGTACAAATATTTTTTCCTGAAGGCTTTTTCTTCTATGAATTACCAAAGAAAGAGCTGTCAAAAGCTTAGTCCCACTTCAAAAAGGAAAAGTCAATGGCAGCAGGTAAAAATCGAATCATCAAAATGTCCTGGGAAAAATCTCGTGAAGAAGAAGAACAAAGTAAAAATCATTATTATTATTTTTTTAACCATTGATAGTTTGATTAGTCCTTTGCAAAACAAAAGAAAACAAAAGCACACATTTTTGAGTTTGTAGACTGAGAGAGAGAGAGAGGGAGAGAGAGAGAGAAAGAGGTTTTCCAAAGGGGTTGGAATTTGAGAATTAAAACTTAAAAACAAATAGAAGTTTTGTTTCTTTACTTTTAAAGGCATAGTATATTAGTATATCCAGGGGTATCTGTTTCTAGGCCTAAAGCACCTGACATAGGTGACTTTATCTAAAGTCATTATCCATAAGTTCTTCAGGACACAAAATAAAAATCTTTTTTTTTTCTTTCTGGTGACCATTGCTTAATATAGCAAAAATAAAATAAAATAAAATATGGTCCAAAAAGATCAGCTAACTTATCCCTAATAAATAAAATCAAAGAAGCATATTCTGCTGCAATAAATCCTTAAGGAAGGTAAAAGTGTCTTAAGGGAAAAATTATTATGCATTCTATAAGGAACTGCATCCCATCCTTTTTTTTTTTTAGATTTATTTTTATTTATTTATATATCCCCCCCTTGCTGCTTGTGCTTGCTGTGTTCATCTGCCTTGTATTTCTCTGTGTCCGCTTGTCTCCCCCTGCTGCGGCATCCCTCTGAGTCAGCTCACTGTGTGGTGGCTTGCCTGCTCGCGGCGGCTTGCCTTCTCCAGGAGGCCCCGGGAACCGAACCCAGGGCCTCCCATGTGGTAAACCAGAGCCCTACCAATTGAGCCACAGCTGGTTCCCTGCATCCCATCTTGAAAGCTGATAATGTACTCTGCAAAGAACTGTCTCCAATTTTGAGAGCTGATATTAAATAAAAAACATTTTTTCAATGAATTGCACCATCATCATTGATTGGCACTGAAGATAGACCAAGAGATAAAAATAAGATTGGGTCCAAAGAAGATGAGTCAAGAGATGTCATCACAATAGTAGATTACTGCTTTTGCCCTCAGTCATGTTGGCCAAATTTACTTCCAGTGCAAAACATTTTAGTTACATTGCTTACCATGATTAGTTGTGTGTTTTTTAAATTTCTAAAACATTTGCTTTTACATTTTTATTATTATCTGGAAATAAGAGTTGTTTAGAAACTGAATACCTTTGTAACTTTACAGTTTAATACTGTCCACACTGGATACAAGTACTGACCATCAAAAAACAGTTAAAAACGCAATATAAGATTAAAGAAGCTGATAATCTTAAGAGGAAATAAAACTATTAACCAAATAATGAGCTTCATTTTCAACTACAGTCTACTTCTGTAAACATTGCAAATAAATGCTAGAAGACAGTGGTGAAGATCCTCCTTTATTCTCACAGTCCAGTATTCTGCAGACAAAAATTCAAGCACTTTGTAGACAAAATTTCATTAACCCTTATATAATCTGAGGTTTCTGTTTAATCCCTGCCTTGTTCCTCTGTCCTTCAAAATCAAGTGACTAAAACCATAATTAAGATCTAGATGATAACAGTATCACATCTGTAGTACGTTACAGTAGTACTGTAGTACTAGGGAGTGCATCACATTCCAAATAGTTGGTCAGCTGGAATCTAGGTTTAAGAGGAATCAATAATATTAGCAGAATTAAGTCTGGCTACTTTATTAATTAAAAAAAGAATGAATGAAAGCAATTTTCTGAATTTCATGCTTTCTAGGATTTTGTTATAAATTTGTTGATACCTTTAAAGGATGCTTTATTCTCAAAGTGCATTTAAGGCAGTTAAGTTACCATGAGGGCCCACTGAGGGTTTGGGTGAGGGGTGCAATAGATGAAAGAAGGCAGCAAAAAAGGCATATGGTCCAGGCCTTACAATAACAAAGAACATCAAAAAAGAGGTATAGTCACAAGAGATACACTGACATAGTTGACAGAAGCATTCAACATGTGAACTCTGTCCCATTTTCAGACTGTATCACCTATAGAGCACTGTGAATTAATATTTTGTAAATCATACAGTTATTCTATGAATAGCTCAACTACATTGCTTTTTGTACTAAAAGAGATAATTTATTAAATAAAAACATTAAAAATATTCCATAATTTTTGTAACCATCTTTTGTTATTTTCTTCATTTTTTAATATTCTGAAAAACAATAGTGTACCAAGGGTCAGGGTGTGGTAGAAGTGGTCTACCCTAGTAGGCAGAAGTATTTTATCACTGGCACTTTTTAAAAATTGCCAGTACATGGTAATAATAAAAGGCAAGTCCACTTTTAGTCAATTGTATTATTATTTCTTTAAAATTCTTAATACCCTATTGCCAAAAAACAGCCCTCACTATCCCCTCCAACCCTTGGCATGCCACTGCTGGATATCTCCAAAATTAGCAATAGCTGAGATCTTGTGATAGTTTCTGCCACACTCAGCATTTACTTATAATTCTTAGGTGATTTCACCGTTGTTCTGTCTTTTTCTCCTCCTGTTTGTTCAATTTTAAGCATTTTACAAAGAATATAGTAAACCTGAATTTAGATCTTATTTAATTACTAGGTTGCAAAGGGGAAAAACAAAACTAAAATACTGCTCTCAAAACATGAGTTAGGTCACTCATGTTGGGAGATATTAATAGGTGAGTCATGAAAATTTTTTAAAATGAAAGCAACAAATAACAAAAAAGAAAAAAATGAAAACATTTTTTCATCTAAAATTTAATTATCACATGCATGTGGGACATATATTAAATAATAATAATATTGGCAACATTTACAGAGTGTTAACTATGTGCAAGGCATGATTATATGTTCCTGATACATATTATTTCATTTAATCCTTACAACAATCCTATTTTAAAGATGAGGAACTCTAGACACAGAGCAGTAGCTGCCCTCAGGTAGTATATCCCCGGAGCTCAATTTCTTAAATCACTATTCTCTATCACCCAATTTTAAAATATTTATATGATTGTTATTATTAGGAGAGAATCTGTCTTTTTAAAAAGGTGTATTGTGTTTCAAAGCCCCAGGAAGTCCATGAGATCCCAGTGCAGGAGGAGAACATGCCACAGCCCTGCAAATCAAGCCTTATCAGCTCTGGCCAGCTGCTTACTGTATGGATGCATTCTGCCTCTTCTGGGCTCCTGACACATACTATATACCTTAGCTTATATTTTTATCATATATTCAGAGTATTGGCCAATGTTTACTGTGTAGTAAAATATACCACACAACTCATTCCCAGGAGATCCAGGGCTGAAAGAAGGAAGTTTTAAACAAAACTTGCACTTCTGCAAAATAATATTTGAACTCAAATGAACAATCAAAGTACTTCAAAATGAAAATAAATAGTTTGAGCTTTTCGTTTCTAGAAAATGAGAAGTGAGCTGTTGCAAATTAAATAGACATTTTTGGAACTATCTGATTCAATAGCACCTAACTATTGCAAAACAATCTGTATGTTTTTCCCTTTTGCCATAACATATTTGCGTGAAAATGGATTTTTACATTTTTTTGCAACAAAAACAAAATATAAGAATATAACAGGATGTTGTACCTGGTACAAAGACCCAACTATGCAACACTGTCTTTACATTAAATGGATATGTGATAAGACATAAAACAGTTCTCAGTGAAAGCCTTTTTAAAAACTTCATCTTAAAATTGTGTTGTTCTTCATAAAATGACCCAATTTTTCTAATCTGTTACAACAATTATTTTTTTCCATTCTGTTATAAAGTTTTTTTTGTTTTGTTTTGATTTTTATACATCCTCCCCTTCTGCTTGTTCTTGCTGTGCTCATTTTTTCTCTGCGTTCTTCTGTGTCTGCTTGTCTCCCCCTGCTGGGGTGACCTGCTGAGTCAGCTCACCAACATGGCAGCCCGCCTGCTCGTGGGGGCTCGCCTTTGCCCGCGGGGGCTTGCCTTTTTGCCCATGGCTGCGTGCCCCGCCCACGTTGGCTTGCCTTCTCAAGGCGGTCTGCCCGTTCGAGGAGGCCTGGGACCGAACCCAGGGTCTCCCATGTGGTAAACCGTCGCCCTACCAACTGGGCTACAGCTGGCCCCATGTTATAAAGTTTTAAAACCATAAGTATCACAACGTCTACTTAACACATCAACTAATTCATAAGTGAAGTTTAAGTTTGTTTTTCTGTTACCTTTATTCCAAGAATTACAATCCACTATCATATCTCATGAATTCAGTTTGGAATTCATGATATAATATAAAAGTATTCCATGGACAAATAAACTATTGGACTAGAGGAAGAGTAAAAAACTTCTGGGGCCGGCTAGATAGCTCAGTGGATAAGAGCACCGGTATACCACATGGGAGGCCCCAGGTTCGGTTCCCGGGGACCGCTCTGAGCTGGTAGACGGCCTTGAGAAAGGCAAGCCGCCGTAAGCGGAGCAAAGCCACTGTGGGCAAGGCAAAAAGCCATCACGGGCAGGCGAAGCCCCCACGGGCATGGCAAAGTCACCCGTGAAACATGGAGCTGCCGCCTGCGAAGCGCATAAGCCAGGCAGCCCGCGAAACCCAGAGCACTGCTGCCCACAAAACATGGAGTGGAGCCGCCTCCCCAGAGGGCTGACTCGGCGCGTCGCCGCAAAGACGGGGGGGGGCAAGAAGCAGACAGAAAAACACAGAAGAATGGACACACAGCAAGAGCAAGCAGAAGGGGGGGAGGGGCGGATATGTAAGAAAAAAAAAAAACTTCTAAAATTAAATGAAGTGGTACAGTAAAATAAGAAAACACTGCCAAGTGAAATCAACTTAAATTTAGACAAATAAACCAAAATAAATGAGATATTAAGAAATATTTTAAATGTAGCAAATAAAACCAAAGCTTTTAAAATTTGTAATAAATGTCCTTGAGCTTTCAAAAGAAACTGACTCCATCTTTCACAGCATCACAGCTGAACATCACTTTCCAAATAAATTATTAAAATAACATAGTCAAATATTACCCAATTATATATTGGCAAACTTACACATTTCATAGCACAAAAGATAGGAAAGTGATACATATGATAAAAAATGTTTTTCAGAGACCTAATGCTATTTATATTGATATGAGACATATTTCGTATTGTTCTTCCATACGTCTAAAATATTACTAAAGTTTTATTTGAA
Source organism: Chaetophractus vellerosus (assembly GCA_004027955.1). Taxonomy (NCBI): domain Eukaryota; kingdom Metazoa; phylum Chordata; class Mammalia; order Cingulata; family Chlamyphoridae; genus Chaetophractus; species Chaetophractus vellerosus. Next base: position 9,593 of record PVKH010007858.1, on the reverse strand, counting down.
AAAAACTCAATTTTAGAGCTCTCTTACATACTACAGAAACCTTTGCAAAGTTTCTGTAATATGAGACAGAAACTACCCAAAAACCAAGTATGCTGAGATATAAAGAAAAGCACCACAGAGCATTTGGAATCTGGCCTGAAGGCCATGAATATAAAAATCCATCTGCTGAAGCAGAATTACTTCACAGAGGAAGAGGTGATGTCAAAGCCTTCGACAAGCGAAACCACTGGACTGCCATGTAATTGAGAGCTGTGGTAGTTTCTAAACTAAAGGACCTTATGGTCTTCTATCCATCTGAATGCACAAAATGATGAAATTTGAGGTTTGCATCCATTTCAAATATTGTGTTTATGATTGCCTTCATACAACACTCAATATAAAAGGAAGAATTTCACTTGTTTCACTCTAGCTGCCTGATTTTGGCATTGTCATTAAACAGTTTATACTTGTGGTATGATACTGACATCTGTTCTTATGAATCCAAAGTCAAAACATTTTTTAAAAACACGATTAAACTGACAGAAAGCATAACAATGTTAAATATATATGAAATTCAAGACTGGCTTCTCTAATTATAATTACAACTATAGTTCATATTTCAACTTTGTACAATAAGAGAAATATCAACAACTCAAAACATTTGTGAAACTATTATCTATAATGACTTTACTATAAAGTTCTTTTTCAGTTATAAATAATTCAAGAGCAAATTCAAAATATCACCAAGCTCTATACTACCAGGAAAAATAATTGATTTCACATTTTTATAGAGTAACCACAGATTTTCAAGAAAAGTACACTGTTACTTTGAGAAAAGTGATTTGTTCTAGAACCAGAAATACTAGGCCCTTTCAAGTTTCTACTTTATTTTGCAACTTAACTAAACAACAAAAGGAAAGTGCCTAAAAAGGTTCTCAAAATCCCTCATCCTAATTTTCAATGCTAACTAGAATTTGTATTTCAAAATGATCAAATCTACCTATAAAAGACTTAAACACAGGAATCTTTTATGTTAGGAACATCTGACTTAAAAACATTTATTCGTGTATTCATTATATTCAGTACTAGGCACTGTGCTAGACACTGGGATTTGAGTTGTAAACAAGACACACAAGTTAACTCCCTCAAGAAGCTGACGGTGTCTTGAGGGTAAGCCAAGGATTAAGTATTAAGGACACACAGAGGACCAGACCTAAAATGAGGGGCCAGGGAAGGCTTTCTGGAGGAAGTGACATCTGTGCTGTGCAACATATGCCCAAAACTCCATAGTTTTAAGTGCTATGACTAAAGGTCCTGACCTTTAACAACATTCAGGTATATGATCACTATCCATGTAGGTAAATAACCACAGTCCACAGAATCCGGTGGTATTGCAGCATTCTATGAACAACTTCAGTACATGCTATGAGTTTGCGGCTAAATGAAAAGAGTATTTGTTTCATCTATGAACCACCTTCCCCAAATCCAAAAAACAGTCTCCAGAGTGCCTTATCCACTTTCTGGGCTATTTTCCTTCTGCTCTCTACTTTGAAAAGTTTGGAAGATACCCCTATCACCTCTCTTTTTTTGTTAAAGTACAGAAAAGAAAGAAATGACAAAATCATCACTGAAAGAATTATCACAAAGTGAACACACTCACACAATCACCACCTAGGTGAAGAAATGGAATGTCACCAGCACCTCTGAAGCCTCCCTGGTGCCCTCTCTCCCCTCCTCAGAGGTAACCATATCCTAATCTCCAACACCATAGATTAGTTTTGCTCTCCTTTGATCTTTACATAAATGGAATCATATGGTATATATTATTTTGAGACTGGCACCTTGCTCAACATTGTGAGATTCATCCAGGATGTTGTGAAGTAGTAGACTCATCTTCTTTGCTTTTATAGTATTCCATTATATGAATACACCACAATTTATTTATCTCTTCTAATGTTAATGGACATTTGGCTTGTTTTCAGTTTTTAGCTATTATGAATAATACTATGGACATTCTTGTGTATGTCGTTTGGAGCACATATACACACATTTCTTTAGGTCTACAATACCTAAGAGTGGAACTGCCGGGTTAACAGTGTTTACATATATTCAGCTTTAGTAGATACTGTCAAACAGTTTTCCAAAGTGGTTTTACCACTACCATCAGTAGTGTATTAAGAGTCAATTGCTCATGGGAAGCAGATGTGGCTCAAGTGGTTGGGCATCCGTCTACCATATGAGAGGACCCGGGTTCAGTCCCCTGGACCTTCTGGTAAAAAGGAAAAATAAAGTCAATTAAAAAAAAAAAAAAAAAAAAGAGTCAATTGCTCAGAGTGGGTTACAGCTCAGTGGTTGAGCACCTGCTTTCCACTGGGTTCAATCCCCAGTACCTCCTAAAAAAAAAAAAGTCAATTGCTTCATATACTTACCAACACTGGGCTTTTTCAGTCTCTTTAATTTTAGCCAGTCTGTTGAGGGTATCGGTATCTCATTACAGCTTTGATTTGCATTTCCCTCCTGACTAGGTTCAGTACCTCTTCCTATGTTTATTGGCCATTTGGATATCTTGTTTGTGAAGTGCCTGTTCATGTCATTTAACATTTATTAAATTAGGCTGTCATCCTTCTTCTTGTTGATTGTAGAATCAGTTACAGAAACAAGTCCTTAGTTATATGCATTGCAAATATCTTCTATTTTGTGATTTGTCTGTTCCTTCTCTAAATAGTCTCCTTCCATAACAGAAGTTTCTAATTATATTGTCGACCATTTTATTAATATTTTCCTATATTGTCACTTTTCATCCTGTTTAAGAAATCTTTGCCTACCTCAGGGTCATAAAGATATGCTTATATATTTTCTTTTAGAAGCTTTATTGTTTTACTCTTCACATTCAGACTCCTAATCCACCTGGAATTGATATTTTTGTATGGTATGAGGTAAGGGGTCATGATTTTTTTAAAAAATAAGGCTCTACCGTTGGCTTGGAATGTTTTATTGAAAATTCCATCCATCCCTCTTTTTTTTTTTTCAGTGCCACCTATGTCACAAAAATAGAATTTCCATATATGTGTGGGCCTAGTCCTGTCAATCCTTACACAAATACTGCATTGTCTTAGTTACTGTATGTAGCATTAAAATAAAGTCTTGATATCTAGTAGTCTAAGTCTTCCAACTGACTTCTTTTTCTTCAAGATGATCTTGACTATTATTGAACCTTTGCGTTTCCATATAAATATTTGAATCATTTGTCAATGTCCACAAAAAGCCTTTGGTCCTACCTATTTCTTTTTGTTTCTACCCTGCTAACCGCACTTCCTCTGTGTCCCTGGATAAACTCAGGTTACTCTAGAGCATGTTTCTCCCTATTAGGACGTTGTGTATTAAGTGGCACAAATTTCTGCAGAGAAGGCATGAGTACCAGTATGAGGTGTTTCAGATTGAAGGCCCAAAGCACTGCTTGAGGAGTGAGCTCTTGATTCTTAGAAACTGGCTTCAGTCCTTTAGAGATTTTACAATGAAACACATTAACAAAAGAGACAACTATTCAGACTTCTCTTAAAATATACTTTATGAGAATTGCTGGTTGTATATACTTCTGAAGTTTCATGGATTATTCAGAAGTTCCTTCATATCACCCATAAAAATCAAGGGAGAATCACAAAATTGTTAGAATTTTAGAATGAAAAGGGTCTTCAGGGGTTACTTCTCTTTTGATTATACCTAATTTTAATTGAATATCAGTTTTTAAAATGAATAATTTCTCATATAATTGTTTTTGTGTTACATTATGATGAGAACTGCAACAGCATTATCTCCCCCGAAGAATTTCAGCTACACTATGGCTTTCATAAGTTCTTTGCTCGGTACTTTCAAAAACCAACTTACAAGTAAACTTCAGAAATATAACAGTCTAAAATTAGAAGTCAAGAATTTATGATTCCAATTTGGGCTATGCTATCAACTAATTACAACTACTCATATACAGACTTCCTATGCATAAAAGAACAAACCTATTGCCTATGTTCCATTTACTGCATTGATTGGGTAAAACCTTAAGGCTGGTAGAGTCCATTAAACTATAACAAACTTGAGAACAGTGACTGTTGGAAACCAAATTTTGAAAATAGTGAAGCTCAACAACTGTGGTTGATTGTCTACACAAGTAATTAATTTTGATCTCATCATTGTACCCTGAAAGGAGATAAGAAAGAGAGACTAAGAAAAAGTATTTAAATTGAATGGCAAGCTGATTTTAAGTGTTCATTAAAGAAGCTAAAGTATGTATTCAGCTTCAGTCTTCCCATACTAACTGAGGAGGACTTATCCATTTAGGTGAGAGAGTAGATGGGGCTGGTCGGTCAGACCTAAAGGGGGAAATGTCAGTTGTAGGAGACTTCACTGTATTTTCATACAATGACAAACAGGTCTTACCCACAGCCTGCATGCTATATAGATTGCTGATTTGATTTGAGAATACTCAAAGCCCTAGCACTGGTATCATCATCCTTTATGATGCAGTTGGTGCCTTTGAAGAAAATGTAAATTTTAAGCAGAGCCACGCTTTATGTGCCCATGGCTCAGGAGGCCGTTTTGTGGGTCATGTGACCAGAGGCACCATGAAGGGAGAAAGCAATTCTTTTTTTTTTTTTAAGATTTATTTTTATTTATTTATATATTACCCCCTTGCTGCTTGTGTTCACTGTGTTCATTTGCCTTGCATTTCTCTGTGTCTGCTTGTCTCCCCCTGCTGCATGAGTTCACCGCACGGCGGCTTGCCTTCACCAGGTGGCCCTGGGAACCGAACCCGGACACTCCCATGTGGTAAACCGGAGCCCAACCAATTGAGCCACAGCCGGTTCCCAGCAATTCTTCTTCATGTGCTGGAATAGCTGATCTTTATGATACTAATTTACCTTTCCAAGCATCATACTCCTCTATACAAAAAGAGATACGGATTTTACCCTGTGAAAAGAGCAGAGCCCTTCAATGGTGAATAATAAGGCCGTTTCTAAGATCCCAGAATTTGTAGATGGGCACTCTGAGGAAAAGTTGCTTGAAGACCTGGGATTTTAAATGATTTTACTTAGAATAGAACTATGTTTATATAATAGTATTTTAGCTAAAATCTGTGTAGCTTGAGTTGCTTAAATAAATATCCACACTTAAATTTACAGAATTACTATTTACAAACTCATTTATCTGGACCCCAAGCAATCAGAAAGCTCAATCTTTATCAAATCATTACAGCAATAGATTAAAACAGTAATAGACATTCATGATAATAATCACTCAGATTAAAGATTTCAATGTACTACCTGAGTAATTTTTTTAAAAAGCAATTATTTTTGGTATATTTTTAAAGTTTTTTGTATTATATTCTAGTATTTAGAAAATTGGTCACATGTACAGGATGTATATATGGCTGTATATATAGAAAATTAATTAAACAGAAAATTCAATTAGCCAGAAAAGTCTATTCACCAATTATTAGATAAAATTAAGAGTTTGGTGCATCTATTGCTTTCTCAAATTCATAGATGTCAGGTACTGTGCTCCCCCTCTGGAAAGTCTTTCCCTGTCAGTCTTATTATTCTATTCTCTAAGCCCTAAAATTTCACTCAAAATATGTCCATTAATCTGATCTTGTCCTTTCAAACATGTCAACCATTTCTGAGGACATATTTCAGGTAATATTTACTAATATTACATAAGTAGAAATAAAATACATATAATTTTAAATAGATCAGCAGGAATTTTAATTATACTTGAAAGAAATACTAAAACTTGGGTTTAAATGAGTCTAAACCATTAAATTTTAACCAAATATCTCCTTTTCTTTTTTCCACATTAATGATGCCTAAAATGTTTATTTTTTGAACTCAATACATTTCAGTTACTTAAAACAATGCATGCATTCACAATATCCAATTCATCAAAAGCTTTTTCACTCATCAAAAAGATTTTACATAAAGAAAGTAAAATCAACTTCAACATTAGGGCCTATCTTGTTAAATAGCAATAAAAATCATTGAAGGACATATGTCATTTTATTAAGATCCTTTGAAAAATTTACAAGCTAGAGCAAAGTGGTCATTCTTACAGATTCACAATTTATATAACAAACTAACATAATCTGGGATTAATGTTAACATAAGGCCCTGGAAAAAAGTTGCAAAGAAAATATGGACTTTATTTTGTGGTATTCCTGGTATGTAGCTGGCTGAACTAACTTTAAAAAGAGAACACAATGACCCAGATCACCTAAAAAGACTTGCCTTAAATGACAGATTTTTTTGCTAGCTAGCTAGCTATTCTAAACATGCTAAAAACAATAGCTAAGATATAAGAAATATATATGCCCATAATTAAATTTTCATTATGCCATCAAAAATAACTTATATGAACATATGTCATTGAAAACATTAAAAAATAAATTGATTTCTATTTTTGCTTCTAGTGGCTGCTTTAGAAACAACATAAGCTCAAGTAGCACACAATGTACATTGTAACTATTAAGTGGATAGAGGGTTCCTAGCAAACTTTTAAAATTTTAATTTGTTTCTTTTCAAATCCTTCAAATAGTATATGGAGGTATATATAACACTCATTATTCTTTAGAAAATACACCAGTCTGAACATACAGTTGAAAAATTGTTATGATAAATAGGCATAAGGAGGTTTAGGCACACATCTTGTAAGCCCCCCAAAAAACTACATTTCCTTTATCTGCAAGAAATGCAGAGATGCATGTCTGTGTTTGTATAATGCATATAAATATTTATGTTTTTATTTGAAATAGAGCTCAATATGTATTTACTTAATAGAAGTAGATTAGTTCCCAAAACTAAGGTTCAATAGAGTTGGAAAATGTGTCTACATAATAAAAACAGATAAGCTCGAAAAAGATAACAGTTTAACCTATTCCTTTCGAAACAAATTCAGACATTCATATATTGCTGTTAGTTTACTACTCTATTATCTCACATTATAAATAAATAAAAAGAATCTACTCGTTCCTAAATTAACAAAGGAAAGGAATACCAGATTTTCTTATTAACCTGAATAAATTATCATTTTTAAGTTTCTGGATAACTACTTTGAACAATAAGACAAGGGTCGCTAAATTTCTAAATAAACATTTCCAGAGGTAGGTTTAACTCTATTTTGACTTGAACCAAAATAAAAGTTTCGTTTAGGAACTTGTAACTCTCTGAATTAAAGAAAATTACGGTCAAGGAAAATAATTTGAATAATCTCTTTGACCATCAAAATTGAATGAATGTCCATCCTACACCTACCATGGAAGAATTTGTTTTGGATGGGGCGGGGTGTGGGGGGGTGCACACAAGTGACCTGGAGCCACACAGACAAGAGTTGATAAGGGATCTGCTTCATTAAAGACAGTTACAAAATCACTCTTCTATAGATGCTACAATTTGATTCAAAGCCTCCTAGAACTTTTTGAAAAATGGCAATGTTCAAATCATGAACCACTCAGTCTCCTAAACATAAAGAAAATTAAGCTTGTACAACAACTAGATTGCAGCATTAGTCAAAAATAACAATGGATTAGTCTTGTAAAGGGGGGGGGGGGCGAGGGGGAAAAAAGCTTCCATCATGTCTTTCCCCAGATTACCTAAAGATTTATATTTCATAATGCAACACCATAAAATTATGGTTTTTTAACTGTGGTTTGGAGACGCCATTTAAAGTACAAAATGGAACTTACAGAGATAAGCTACTTAAATCTTAAAAGGGAAACTAAAAACTAACGGTAGTTTGCTCATGTATCACATTTCAAAGAAGAGCCCTTACAGTATAAAGATCCCAAGAGTTCATGACAGCTTTATTCTCAGACCCACAAATCAAGCCATTGTTATGCTCTGAAATTGCAGGAACTGCTGCCACCTATAGGATCTGAACAATAATGGCGGTGTTTTACTCAGCAGTACCCTCTATTGGGGAAAGAAACGTGCTGAATGTGTAAGCACTTTTCTTAACAGCAGGTGGCCTCACTTTTGCTACAGATTTACCTCAGAGATGGTTTAAAAGCATTTTCGTGGTTGGTAAAATAAACTCCAACTTCCGCCTGAATCTAAAGTTGCTAGGTGATTTGAGATAGAAAATATACAGCCTTGAACTCTGCTAATTCACTTCCATAAACACAGTTCACATAGTCATTCCCCAATTGCTGATCTGATGTCAGTACCATGCTGTACCAACAAAGGCACAAAAGAGAGGTATTCTGCTGAGACTCGCTGCAAAGGGAAGAAATTAAGGAAAGTGTTTATAGAGCGTAAAACACAAATTACCACAATTAGTCCAATCTCTGTTGATTTTTAATACACTATAATAACATAACCATAAAACTATAACTGTCTCCTGGCATCTTTAGGTAATTTTAAACAAGGTATTATAATTTTAAAGATGTTTACTGTTGTGGATTTGTAAACTCGAACTTTTACAGGTAGCACTATTACCAAAGAGGCCAGCATAATTTTCTTGGAAAGGAAAATCAGTGACACTTTCCTATCTTTTTATTGTAACCATCAAATGTTTACCTTTGTGCTTATTCTATCCATACTAAGTAATTAAAATAATCACTGCTTTTATTATGTTAAGGATTTGAGAGTATTTTAAATGTTAAAAATAAAAGGTATTATAACCAAGGGCAGAACTAAAGGATTTTTGCATATTCTGAAGCCAAAGTAAAGTAGGCTTATATACCAAAGAAAATCTTGTAAGAGAAAACCCTGCAGTCAGAGTCAAGTAGCACTAGTACTATGAAAATAAATACCATCTGCTATACAGCTATACATGTGCCATCAACCGACAATTTGAATACAACAGCAAGATACTGCAAATACTAATCTCTAAGCCTCTGTGATTATAGCAAAAAGCATGAAAAAAATGTGGACTCAGGACAAAAAAAAAAAAGAAACTAAACAATACAAATTTGAAGTTATGAAAAAGCAAACAAAATTATTATTGAAATGTTGAGTATTCCTGAAATATTAGACAGGAGAATATTGAAAATTTACCCAAATATCCAGATTTTCTCATAGGATTTGTTTTTTAGTATCACTCAGATTTGTTCACATATATGAAATCACAGATTCCTAGAAAATATTTACTATACAGGGCTTTTAATTTTACCTATTAAATCCATGGGGGTGCATATATATATATGTTTTTAAGCCATTTAAATAAATAGTCACTACAGCCTTAAATATAGGCTGCATTTTCCACTTAGGGCTGGATAGACAGGAAGTGTTGTCTCTCCCTTTGTGTAAGTAAGGTGTCTTGTTAATTCTATGAGTTTCACGCTATCACCTTTCACCTGTAACAAGGTTTAGCCTATACCTCCATCATCATGAATATGCAGAGAGTCCTGAATGTAGGCTTATCACCTTATATTTATTTATTTATTTACATTTCTGGTCTGCCACCGTCTTCTTCAACTGACTATTTTGTGCTACTGGCAAAAGCTCTGATGGACTTTCAATCCCTTTTTCATTCAGGAAATGATAGTTAGGCAAACAGAAATAGAGGAAGGTAACTATGCTCAAACAAAAAGGAACCAGCACCTAGATAACTTGGTTTTATCTTCTTTC
>PVKH010007857.1:0-19893 GCA_004027955.1 Chaetophractus vellerosus | reverse complement strand
TCCAGCAAAAGCCAAAAGGGTGAGGTTGGTTTAATGTGCCCTCAGAGTAAGCAGGTCTGTACGCTTGAGTCCTCTTTGACCAGGCATCAGTTTTCCTTCAGGGTTTCCTCCATTGCTTCTATAATCAAGAGTGAAGACAATTCCTGGCTGGACTGCCTTCTGTTTGGCTACTTCATTTGAAGAGAAAATTTCTCTCTGATCCACTTCTCTCAAGATCCACTCCTTATGAATTAGTTTTCTAATATTGGCTCAATTGAGAAACAAAACTTAGTAACACTTGGAACAAAGCATTCTTGCAATTGGTTCAGCAATATCCATCACAAAGTTGTTTCTTCTTACTTATTGGCTTATGAACATACTTTATATTCATTTTCTCATTCTCATCTCCAGAAGTGAAATAACTACAAAAGAAACTTTAAGAAATTCTCTACACATTTATTGGTTTTCTTTCCATTGCTTTTATCTTTATAATTCACAATTGAAACCACTTAAAATAACATTGACTAAGTATATAAAACCTGGAAATCTCCAAGTCAATTGGCAAATATAAAGGAATATTGTCCATTAAATTGTTGGTGAAAAAGAAGAAACAAACAATCTTCTTGAGGTATCTAATGAATGTACTTGAACAAATTCTAGTTGATGAGGTGAAAATGGCTTTACCACAGCCATCACTACAAGGATTTGGGGCCTAAGATAAATGCAATAAATGACCTGCCACCACAGCCCATTTTCACTCACATGAAATCTGGATTAATAGCAAAATATTTAAAAAATGAAGAGAGGTGTTTTACAGAATGGCAACAAGCAGACTGAAAGTGTATCTTACTTGGTAGTCAGACCCAGTCTTGCTGATTTTGTTGACAGTATTTGTGTCTCTGGTAGCATTTAGCATCGAGCTGTTGGAATCACCTCTATCAGCCTTCCTTGCAGTGGCTCTGCATCTCTCAAATTTTAAGACAGAGCAGTAACTGTCATGGATCCTCCTAGAGATGTGGTCCTGTATCCTGAGTTGATGTTCCCATTACTTTATTTATTTTTTATTTTTTATTTATTTTTTTGTTACATAAACCCCCCTTTCTGCTTGCTCTTGCTGTGTTCATTTTTGTGTTCTTCTGTGTCTGCTCTGTCTCCCGCTGTTGCGGCGACGCGCCGAGTCAGCTCACTGCGCAGGCGGCTCTGCTCCATTTGCAGGCGGCTCTGCTTCCTTTCGCGGGCGGCTCTGCTCCGTTTGCGGGCGACTTGCCCTGCCCACGGCGGCTCTGCCCCGCCCACGGCGGCTTGCCCTTCTCAAGGCAGTCTGCCTGCCCAGAGAGGCCCCAGGGAACTGAACCTGGGGCCTCCCATGTGGTGAACCGGCGCCCTATCCACTGGGCTACAGCCGGCCCCCCTCCCATTACTTTAAATGAATTCTTCCAGTTGTTATTTTAATCTTGTTCTCTGTAGTTGAATATGTGGTATCTCTATTCTGCAACATCATCTCTTATTTTCTTTATTATCAGATAGCCCCCTTATGCCCAGAGTCAGTTAGGGGTTTCTTTCATGCATACTCTTTTTAATTGGAGATAATCAAATCCATTCAATTACACAAATATTTACCGAACTTTATTTGACACCATCAAAGGTGCTGCAGAGATCCTGAAATGGTAAAACAACATCATTGATGTAAAAGATTTCATGACTTGGGAAATGATTTTAATGCAAAGTAGAACTAGTTCCTTAGATACATACAAACTGCTAAGAATAAGGGAGAGATCTCATTTAAAGCTCAAACTACAGCTGTAAGGTCAGAATTATTTATATTTTACATATTATGAAAAAGAGGATTGGAGGTATTTAGTAATTTGCCTACAACTACACAGCTGATAAATAAGGATTTAAATGCAGTTTGACATAACTCCAAAGCTCATAGGTTTTTTTCCCAGCATGTTTTTCTGCTTTTAAGTGCCGGGAGGAAAAGAAAGCCTTAGAAGTTAAAAAGCACAGGCCCTGTTTGAAGAGGCAACTAGGTTTGATTGGAACAGACAGGAGATGAGAGATGCAAGATTAGGAATGTGTGCCAAGCCTGCATATTGCCATACCAACACCTGAATACCAAGGTGAAAATGGCCATTTCATGGGCAGTGAAGAGCCTTTCATGGTTTTAGAGCACGGAGTGAGTTGAGAGCTGCGGATAAGGAAGAAGAATCTGGCAGCGGTGCATTAGAGAGTTGGGAGAAGAAAGGAGTCTCACTTCCTCTCCTTCTTTCTGTGTTATGGTGATCTAGTTAAAAATAATAAGGGCTTACACAAAGTGGAGGAAGTGAGTACCAGAAGAGAGAGAGAATGCAAGAAATATCTTGGAGAGAGACCCTACCTGACATGAAGACTACCAGAATTTAAGAGGTGAGGGAGAAAGAAGAGTTGACAGTGCCTCCACTATTAGGAACATGAAGGCGTGAATAAATGTAATTCCCACTACCAGCAAACTAGCAAAGGATCTGCTTTGGGGAAGAAAGCTGAGGAGATACTGAATTTATGGTTCAGATAGGTCATCTAGGGAGTGACAGTTAATAAACAGTTGAGAATGTGAGTCTGAAGCTCTGGGAAGAGGCTTGGGATAAGGTTTTAGATTTAGCATCATTTGACTGGAAATGAGACAGAAAGGAAGACACAGAGAGAGGAGAGAAAAACCTGGGAAACAGCTCCATTTTGGAGGCAGTTGATTATGAAGCTTTAATGAGCACACTAGAAACCATTGCACTTACGTTATTAATCTTCATGTAGATCCTGCAAAGACAAAAAGGTCCTTTCTCACTTGTGGATGTCAACCATTTGCTAAAGTTATAGAGCCCCCAAAGTACACGTGTTTCAATTGATACCTCTGCTTCATTATTTAGTGATCTGAGCCTCATCTTTTGCTATCTGCTTTAATAATTTGTAATGTCAAGGATAAAAATGAATCCCTTAGAGAATGCAGCTTGTTTAATATATATTTAATACTGAAGTTCTTCAGAGATGAATAGACATATGCTTAGGTTTCTCTCTACTGAGTTCAAAGCACTTTAAACTTATTTCAGCTCTTTATTAGACTAAAGGCTCTTTTTTTTTTTAAAACTCACTGACATTGATGAATGAAGTGTTGAGTAGACATGATATAAAAAGGGCACTAGAAATCCTTGGTGAAAGCATCATAAGAATAATAAAAGCACCATTTAGGTAACTTTTGCTCTGTTTCTCCTTTCCGTTCTTTTAAACATTAGGCCTCAATGACATGTTGTGGACTTGTTGGTGTCCTGTTACAGACTTGTGATTACACATAATGGAAGAAATTACAAAATTATGTGGAGCCAGGGGCCACTGGACCCTTTGGGGACAGTGAGAGGGAAGGGCAGTTGTAATACGGAGGCTTTTTTGGGACTGGGAATTGTCTTGGGCGATGTTGCAATGGAGGATATAGGCCATTTTATATCATCATGTATCATGCAGAACTGTGTGGGCGAGAGTGGGGCCTACAGTCTGAACTGTGGTCCATGCTTGGTGGCAAAGCCCCAAAATGTGTATATCTATTACAGGTGATGTGTCACACTGATGAAGGATGTATATGTGGGAGGTTGTGGGAGGTGTGGGAGGTTGTGGGAGGTGTGGGAGGTGGGGCATATGGGTACTCCTAAAATTTCTGTGTACCATTTATGTAAATCAATGTATCCTAAAAAAAAATAATAATAAAAAAGCCAATTCTGTAAAAATCTAAACATATGATTGAGAAGTGATGATTTGTATTTAAAGAGGAATATTTGCTTTATAATTTTTTTTGGCATTAACTTGGTGCATTTAAGAGTTTATTGACAGATCTTCGATTATTTTATGGGAAGAGACTGGACATTAAGATTTAAAACAACACAGTACAGCTTCAGTGGAAGCTCTTCTGGTCTGATAGTATGTGCCCTCATGTTTCTGAAACCTTGCTCACCAACCATAATGTGTGCCCCTCCCCCTTTCTAGTCCTCAGTCTCTTCCTCCACCATGTATTTTCTTCTTGGTTTATCTTCTAGATTCTTTTCATTGTCTTCTCCAGCTTTTACAATGAACAGCTGTCTGAATACCTGCCTTTAAGTTTAGATCTCCTTGTTGGCATTGTTTTCTTTTCATTTCATTTTTCTCCTAATCTTTTCATTCCATAGAACCTTATTGTGACCAATGTTCTCCAGGGGTGGATCTCTCAGCAGCTCGGGTTCTAGCCTCCATGCTGGCTGCCATTCAGAATGACCCCACACAAGGTACTTGACTTCCCACATTCCAAGCTTTCAGCTGGGACTTGAAAGTTATTGCTAGTCAAATATGAATCATAAAATAACATGTGCCTGAAATGGCATGGGAAGATAAGATTTGATCACACTATTTTTATTTACCTTCATTTTATCAAGATTATAACTGTTATCTAAAATAGTAGTTTCTAATATTCCTTGCCTTGAAAGGAATCACTTAGAGTGTTTGGTAACATAGCCCCAGTCTCTCCCTGGAGATTCTGATGCAGCAAGTCTGAGTTGGGACCTTGGATTTTATATTTTTAGCTGGTATGCTAGATCCTTGCTACTCCAAATTTGGGCCATGGATCAGCAGTGTTGGTGCCATTGAGAATCTTGTTAGAAATGTGAATTCTCAGGACTAACCCCAGACCTACTAAATCAGAATTTCTATTACAAGCAGCCCAGATTATTCATACAAGTTTGAGAGGCGCTGTCCTAGATCAGTCCTCACCAGCAGCATCATTATCACCAGGGAACTTAGAGCCGCAAATTCTCAGGCCCTGCCCTAGAACTACCGAATGGGTGGTACTTTCATGGAGAAACTATGGGGTTGGAGTTCAACCATCTGTGTTTCAACAAGACTTCCAGGTGGTTCTGATGCATGCCCGAGTATGAGGACTACTGCTGTAATCTTATCATTGGGGAAGAGGGAGAAACATGATCTAGCCCACGGAATGTTTAAACCCGAAATTCTCAATCTTGTTTGCACATTAGAGTTATTAAAAAAATACAATAAGCCACATGACATGCCAGTGTTTTGGTCAGCCACAGGCGTGCCTTTTGAAATATACCAAAGATTGGTCGGTCTTTATAAAGGGTATTTATTTGGGGTAGAAGCTTACAGTTACCAGGCCATAAAGCATAAATTTCTTCCCATACCAAAGTCCATGTCTTGGAGCAAGATGGCTGCCGACGTCTCCAGGGTTCAGGCTTCTGGATTCCTTTGTTCCGGGGGCTGCGTTTCTCTCCGGGCTTAGCTTCTGTTTTCTTCACAAGTTCAGCTGTAGACCATGAGGCTTTCTATGCATTGCGTCTCTCCACAAGGCAGCTGTAGACTATCGGGCGAACAGCTGACTCCAGCATCAGAACTGCTTCTCAAATCTGCTTCTCCAAATCTCTGCTTCTCTAAATCTGCCTGCCCTGCTGCCTCTTGTCTAGCCTTTTATACTTGAGACCACGCCCACCGAGGGGTGGGGCTCAACGTCTCACTGACGTGGCAGTTAACGCCCTACTCATAACTTAATCATGCCCAGATGAACAGATTAGTTTACAAACATAATCTAGTCTATATTTTTGAAATTCATAATTAAATCAAACTCAAACCATTACAGCCAGTTTAATCAAAAATCTAGAATATGGATCCCGAGTACAAGTATTTTAAAAATGCTCTTGTTCTAATGCCCATCTTGGGTTGCGAGACCACTGCTTTAGGTCATCGGTGAATCCACTAGCCAGTGGTATAATCCTTTTTCGTTTTGGCTTGTATTGTCTTAGGCCTGACACGTTTGTCTCATCTGCTCTGAGTGCCCGTTGGGAGATACTCCTCATGAGTCTCTTGTGCCTCTACATATCTTTCTGGATATGCCAAGAATACAAGGCCATGACTACTTTTTACCTGGGCCATTTCTTAGGATTGTGTTTGCAATGAGAAACCTTGAGAAATGAGGTGATGCTTCCCTCTTGGACAAAGATCAGGCTTGCTTTCTGCTATAAAATGCCAGATTCTCCAAGACCAGTGTGACACAACCTACTGTGTGTGTGAGCTTCCTTGTGGGCCCTCCTCCACAGTTCCTCTGTGGGACTTGCAGGGCAAGGGGAACTGATGCTCATGATGCTTGCTGTGCCGTGAGTAATACAGTCCTTTGTCTCTGACCTAGAAGTCTCATGTCTTCAGCATCCATGAAGTAGTTTCCAGTAAACATTGGCTTGTAAGTAGGGTAAAATCAAATTGCAGACCTGGCAATATTCCAATCCTCTTGTCTCTTTTCTGTTAGACCTTCCTCTTCAGACTGTAGCTGGGCCTAATTTCCTATCCTACGCAGAGATCCCATTCTTGATTACATCTGAGATTCTCCCTCTTGCTACTATTTAGTTTCTGTCCGCTCAGAGTATGCTTCTCCAATGGCAAACTTAATCCAGAGACTCCCTGCCCAGCAGTTTCTAACAGCCTACAAACTTAGTTGGCCTACCTAGGTCCCAGAGAGGACAAATATTTATTATGTCAAAGCAAATGAATCTTCTTTGTAGTAATAATTGTCTTTTCATACATTTGTATAATATGTTATAATTATCAAAGTGCTTTCGTAAAAATCACCTTTTTTGATATTTTTTAACTCAGTATTTAATAACTAACCTACTACTTACATGTAACAGCATTCAATACTTATTTTTTGGATAAAGGAATGAATATCTCACAAGCTTAAAATTAGATAAAGAGAGAAAAAAGAAAATTCTGCATTTGTGGACATAGATAATATACCTTATCTCTCTGAGAGAAAGTACCTGAGTAATATTAAACATCCGTTTTCATCATAATCATCATCATCATTTTATTAAATGAATTTACATATTGTGTTTTTTTATAGAGTATTTTATTTTCTTCTCCTTAACTTCCATAGGCAAATATATATTAGTCAGTCAATAGTCTGTATTGATTATCTATTTTAATTCATGTGTGGTTTGTTGTTTTATCCATTTAGATTATCTTCCCATCTTGTCTCTTTGAATCCGGACAGTTAATCCTTGCAGTAACCAGCTGATAACATGTAAGGGGAAGGGATATGGGGTGACTGGAAATTAGAGGGCAGCAACATCTGCTCTCCAGGATTGTCAGTGCTCTCCTGACAAATCTGTCCTTCTGCTCCTGCTGCTCTAGGAGCCCCTGCTGGGCTAGGCTACTCTAACAATAGGCCAACCACTAAAATCAGTCAAAGAGGTGCTTTCCTGATGCTTGGGGCTGAATCAGAGGGAAGGGAGATTTGAATCCCCAGTTAATCTTCACATCCCTACAGCAAGAAGATAATTTAAAAAGGATAGAAGAGGTGAGGACTACCTTGCTTTAGGCAGAAAATCTCTCATCCATTCCCACCTTCCTAGGACTCTGCCTTTGAGTGGATTTGGGTACTCCTAGGGGAATGCTGCAATTACAGGATTGTCATTACACAAAAATTTTAAAAGAGAGAGGAGTAATTAAATGGAAAATGTGATTGATAAACATAGCTTCAAGTCTTCCTTTTACATCAGTACTAGACTTTTATTTCCCATGAATAATTTGAATAAATGTGCCAGGTCTTCACTTTATTTGTGCAGACACAGATAGAAAACCCGTAGGCACTGAGTGGGTTTATGAGGGATACAACTGCATACCTTATCATCAGCCTCAATAGTGCAGGGAATTTGCTTCTACTCAAGAAACAAGGATTGTACCCAATGGCTAATGCCTCACATGTTTTGAAATAAGAATGACAAAATCTCTTAGACATTTTCCAGGCAATGTGCACTGTTGTGTTGTTGTTAGATGTAGAAATAGACAAGGGGTCAGATTTCCTTAAAAGGCATTTCAGTTTCCATTGGAAACATAGCTTTTAGTTTGAGATAATATGAAAAGTATTCTTGAGAATACAGATTCCATACTGAGAATGGGCAGGATGAAAGAAGTGTAGTTGTTGTCCACACCACAATAAGTAAACATGGTTTCAGTGGTCAGAGGCGATTTTTGATCAACTAAGAAAGTGTCCAGGAATCATAATTTATATCTAATACGGTTTGGTGGGGAAGGCTTTTTTTTCATGTTAAACAATTAAAGAGATTATCTCATCAAAAATATAAGGGTTGATTTATGTAATCCTTTCCACTGATGAGATAAGGGGGAAATAAAAAGACTAAGGGCTTCCAAAGAAAACAAAAACAAAAACAAGCAAACAAACCAACAAACAAAAACAAAAAACCAAGACCGTATTAAGGTTTGTAGTGAGACCCAGAGAGCCTGCAGGCAGAATGGAAAGAGAAACTGAAAGCTGTGTACCACTCAAATGGAGGTGCCATTTCTTAAGCCAAGAGCGGCTGCAGCAAGACTTTACAGAACATTGGATGGGAGGGGAGCTCATTAAATTCCATACAACTAAGAAATTCCAAGACCTATAGAAATTGTTTATGGAGATTCGCTAAATAAAGCTGGAACTAAGAACAATTGCAGTTGAAGAAACTAAGAATACTTGGTACTTGCTTCAATTCCTGATAAAAGAAAGTAAGACTCATATGACATGTGAATGCTGTGTGATATAGAAGTCAGTTTACTGTAAAGGAACTAGGTGATAAAAAAGAAAGAAACACAGATTTAACTCATGAAAATATTTTTCTTAGTCCCTGCCCCAGGGTAAGTTTAACCTGTTGCTTAGTTTGAAAGACTTGAAGTAAAAGGCAGAATCCCACAATATTATTGATAAGTTTTGGGCCTAGATGTGATTAAACCCATTAAAATTTCATTGTATAGTTTTTTTCATTCTGTAGTTTAGTTATCAATCTTTGACTCAGTATTTTACAAAGAAAAGGAAGAATTCCTTTAAGTATTTTTGATGCATGAATTGAGTGAAACCAACTGACAATTTCAACCAAGATTTGTTTGCAGAGGGGCCAGAACTGTTGTCATCCCCCCCCCCACCCGCCCACTCTCCTGAAAGTAAGGACCTTGCAAGGTTCTTTGTGCTGCTTGTCAAACTTGCTTTTCCCCAAGCAGGTGGCATTTGCCTTTGTTTGAAAGACTGTTCTCAGTATGTTAATTCTTCATATCTTAAATAATTACAGTTTTAAGCCATCAATTTTTTATTTCACTTGAAATCAAAATTATAATTTCACATTATAAGAAATCACATTATAAGATCATCTTTGTGTTCCAGATATTTTAAATACTTCTCATATTCTCATTGTGCAGTTAAGCATGGCTTGTTTTGATGGTTTTTTATATTTTTTCATTAATATCAGATGAAGTGATTATAATAATTCTACTTAAAATTTTTGTGTAAAAGCCATTATAATGCATATATTATATATACTATATATATAAAGTGTTTAGAATATGATACTCCCTGGTAAAACATGCTAACTTAAATTAAAAATGGGTAAAAAACATACAGTTTGCAGGGCATAAGGTCAAATTCAACAACAAAATGTTATTGTATTTTTTTAAAGTGACAAACTAGAAATTTAGAATAAAAACTACTGAAAAGCTGATGTCTGAGGAAGAAAATATTTGTGATCAGTAGACTTGTATTATAGCTGGATATTGGGAAGAAAGTTAGAGGTATTTTAGGACCAAAAGTTGACATTTCAAGGTGATGTATAAAAAAGATAAGTTCTTATACTACCCTTTTCAGCCACAATCTCATTTATAAACCAGCTGCTACTCATGAACCCAGAGATGGATGAGAATTGTGGTTGAGGGTATAAATGCAAGAGTGTTCTTCTGTGAGCTAGAGCAGATGTATATCACTATTGCAGGGTGGTGGGAATGTGGAGAAGCATGGGAAAACTACAATTGGTGTGACCTATAGACTATGGTTAACAGCAATACTATAATATTCTTGCATCAATGCCAAAGATGTACTGTGTTGATAATGGAGGTGTATGAAAAAAGTGTGCCAAATGTGTGCTGTGGACCACGGTTGGAGGAAATGGTCTGATGATATTATCTCATAATCTGTAACAAATGTTCCACCACAGTATGGTGAGTTGGTGAAGGGGTGTTGTATGGGAATTCTACACACGTGTATGATTGTTTTGCAAGTTCACAACCTCTGTAATAAATATATATTTTTAAAAAATAGGGTGGGTTTGGGGAAAAATACACCAAATGTAAGATAGGGACTATAGTTAGAAGTAATATTTTGACAATGCTCTTGCATAGTTTGTAACAAATGTTTCACAACAACGCAAAGCATTGGTGGCGGGGTGATGTGTGAGACCCCTATATGATGTTATGTATATTTATTTTGTAAGTTCACAATCTTTACTATACACTTATTGTTTATGCATATCATGTATGAATGATATACTTCAGTAAAAAATGTATTTAAAAAAAAGATGAATTCTAACAAATACTCAAAATGTCCTTTTTTCTTTCATTTGATCTATGGAGGGAAGATAAATAAATGCATTGATACAGTGAAAAACTAGTGAGCAAGGGACCAAATTACACTTGATTTAAGTGTTTACCTTGAAGACTTACATTCAAATTAAATATTTTATTTAATTTCACTGGATAAATGTAAAAATGTATTATCTCCATTTATATCTGATTCAGGTTAATAATATCTCCCAGCTAGCAATACTTTTTATCAACAAACCTTTACTATCTAATATGCATGGTCAGTGCTAGGTTGTGTGTGAGATGACATCCAGAGGTAAATATGCCAAGATCCCTGTCCTAGGAGGGACAGGTACTCATGCACAACTGATTAGAGCAGTACTTCTCCAGATATTCAGGTCTTCTGTAGACTCTTAGAGATTATTGAGGATCCCAAAGAACTTTTTTTGTATAGGTTTTATCAATATTTATGACATTAGAAATTAATATTGAGAAAATTAAAGTATAAGAATACAGTAATAACATACCTTTCACTATGATGATCTTATCCCATGTTACGTAGCCTCTGGAAAAGAGAAAATGAGAGTCAAGTAATGTCTTAACATTATTGAGAAAATATTCTTGACTTTCAGACCCTTATGAAAGGGTCTTGAGGACCCCCAGGGACTACTTTGCCAACCAGTGAACTAAAGAACAAGATGCTTAGTGGAATTGTACAAATGTAACACAATGTCACAGGGATACAGAAGAGGGAGAGCAATTTATATCTATTAATACTAAACCACTATTAATTAATGCCACATTGTTAATATTGGTTTTCAACTGAGTCTAGATTATAAGAAACAAACAAACCAATAAAATAAATAGCAATTATGGTTTTTGCCTACTAGTTCAGTTCAGGAAATGAAGGCATTTCCCTGCCACCTGGTGGCAATGTATCCAAATGGGAAATTTAAGGCTTTTTTCCCGCCAGTGGTACACAATTACAAAATATCTTAAATGCAGATTTAGAGTTTTTTGAACATTGAGGCTACTCACCAAACACTATAAAATTATATTTTTAACCTGGAAACTTCTACTACATATTTCTCCAAATGCAATGAATGCAAGTAGGTTGAAATCCAATTATAGTTTAAAGAACCGATCATTGTTTAGGGTTTTCACAATGCTTTGAATGTAGTTGGAGCTCAATAAATGATGATTGAAATCAGTATCCCAAAAGTGGTGAAAAGAAGAGCTTTCTTTACTCTTCTCTAATAATGCATTTTTTCACTGCCTAGTAAAAAAGTCAGTCAGAAAAGTCTACAAATACCACATTCAGGTTTTGTGGTCTCAGTCTAAGGGTTTGAGAAGGTGCCCTAGAAAAGATCAGGAGAGCAGGTTCTCAGACTCACTCTCCATTCAGGCAAGGCCCTTTGGAAATGCACTTTGCTGCATCACGGGAAGTACATCGACACAAGGATACCAGGGAGAGAGTAAGGGAGTGATGGAAAGTCAAAAGAACTTTGATCCTGAGAAAAATGGACGGACTATGTGGATTTACCTAAGGCCACCCCTCTTTCTCAGATTAAAACAGTATGTTTGCTATGTTGTGTTTTCCAGTAAGAAAATAAGAATGGATTTTATCCTATTAGTGAGGTAGTTTTGAGCTTTTGTGGATCTGTAACTTAATAACTGATGATTTTCATAAACTGTTAGCATCTTTCCCAATGTTTAGAGGTACACTATAACATAGGACAGTGGTCTTCAACCTGAGAGCATATGAGGACTTTCCAAGAGGTACCTGAGCACAGATAATTTTAAGGCAATCAATTTCCTTATACTCTACTCCCACATGTACTTTTCCCCAAAACTGATCTGCCTGAAAAAGTCTACATCACAAAAGCTCATCTCCTACTTTATAAAGGAGGTGCAAAACTCTCACCATTCTTGTAGCTTACTAAGGTGCATTGCCCAGAGGGTAAATATATCTGGGCACCTAACAAAAGGGATGCCTCCTCCAGTGATCAATCAAAGCACCATGAACTTGGAAGATTTTCCGCCTTTCCTGGATTTGCACATATTTACAATAAAATCTAATAGCAGAAACTGGTATTTTTTTGCTACTTAAAAATGTGGTGAATTCAGATATGTGGTATAGAGAGGTAAAGGAAAAATATTAATTTTTATTGAACAGTCTTGCTTCCTTCATCTCCTGAGTATTATCAAAAGATTCATGGTTTCTGTGGAAGAGTCTGGTGAGAAAAAAAGTAAAAAGGGCATCAGTAAAAAATACTAAATGCTTAAAATAATTTTTTCCTATGTATTTAAGTGTTGGACATACTTTTCTGTTCTTCTCAATATTAATTCCTGGTATCTGCTGTTAGCTGGAGAGAAAACACCTAAGAACAGCCAAAGAATTTAGAGTAGGAAAGCTTTTGTTTTTAATGGAACTGGAATGTTTTCTGGGCATATCAAAAATTTCAAGATATATTGGGTAAAAAAACACTGGCTAAAACTTTCATATGATTTCTTTCAGATTTCATGTGGCTTGTACAAAAAGTAATTAAAATATGTTTTTCAAGCCATGTCATATAATATTTATCCACCAATCCTTATCTTATTTGATCATAAAAATGTTAAATATATTCTATCTCCTATTAACAAAAGGTAAAATTATAAACGAGCTGCTGTAACGATTGCCACCTCAGAGGAACCAACACTATGACCCAGCAGGGAAGGAGCAGGGAGGAAAACTAACCTACCTGTCTCCCCACCCCTAGGTCTCCTTGGGGGAACACAACTAAAGGTCTGAGCACAAGGGTTCACTCCCAGGTGAGTCACCTACAGGAAAGAGCAGAGTGAAAAAAGTTGAAAAACTTTTGAGAAAGATCCAGAAATGGAAGAAATAAATAACTAATGACTGTACATCTTAGCCTGGGTCCTCTAGAAAGAAAAGTCTGAAGCAAAGAGTAAAGGACTTGCTGTGGGGAAATTTCCATAGCGTTTTTCCATAACTTATGAGAGCTTTTGTCTCATATTACCTTTCCAAGTTTATTTGTATAGCAGTCTTGAAGACAGAGGTAGTGTCACTCCGGGAACAGAGAGCAGATTTGTTTCCTGATCAAGATAATAAAGATAATATATCCTTTTGAAGCAAAGGTTTTCTAACTATACCTTTAAAAGACTAGGAGCTTCCTAAGCTTGGGATTTTTCAGCTCTGATACAAACCTACTCTGTGTGCAGCATTTACTTGGGCCACTCTACAGTACCCCCATGGGACCTGGGTAGTCAAGAGGACCAAGAAAGAAATATAGCAGCTTATTTAGCAGTCCTGGTCACTCTGCATTTGAAACTTTTCTGGCAGGATGAAAGGAGGAACTTAACTTCACAGTAGTCCATAAGAGAGAAAAGAGGGGTAAATTTTCTCCATGTCTCCCTCCCATATCCTGTTCCCCTTGGTCAAGGTTTAATATCCATGGAGTTCTACCTCCCCCATAATTCTTAGCTATATCATCTGACATCTTGGCGGCTGCTCAGAAAAACCAGATCCCATGTCTTGAAGTATAGTGCTTCATCCAAATATGAAACTGGAGAAGTGACCTTGTGCGACTGAAGTGCTGACCAAGAGAGAGAAAGGAGGAGGTGGACAAGAAAATGTGAGAAGGTGCAAAAGTTTTATGTTTCAGTATAATGGGTTGCAAATTCATTTGTCTGTCAAACAGGTTCTATTTTTTTTGCTGGCCATAAAATTGAATGGAAGCCCACAACTTCTCTAGTAAAGAAAAAAAGAAAAAAATTGAATGGGAATTTAATTGGGTTTCTGTTGATTAATCACTTAAAAACATGATATTTTTTCATAATTTATAAAAAATGTCTCACAACAATGCAAGGTGTTGGTGGAGGGTTGATATATGGGACCCCTATATGATGTTTGTATGTTTGCTTTGTAAGTTCACAACTGTTGCTATACACTTATTGTTTATGTTTGTTCTTGTATAAATGATATAAAAATAATAATAGTAGGGTGGGTTGGGGGAAAATACACCAAATGTAAGATACTTTGATTGGTAGTAATATTTTGAGTATGTTCTTTAATCATAAGTTAGAAATGTTTCACAACAAAGCAAGGTATTGGTGGCAGTGTGAGTCATGCGAGCCTTGTATGATGTTATGTATGTTTGTTTTGTAAGTTCACAACTATTACTATACACTTATTGTTTATGTATCTTTATATATGACTGATAAACTTCAATAAATGAAAAAAAGAAAAAAAACCCACACCTTAGTAATACATCATTGTGTGACATTTTTTGACATTAAACTGGAAAGGAATTCAAATGCTCTAACAAAACTCCTTCCATTTCCATTCACTTATTTGTGTGAACTAAGTTTCTTAGCACTGACAGTTATAAAAAGGAAAAACAGGAATAAATCTGTGCAGAATCCTGTCCATTTACTTTTAAATACTTTAAGTGATTGGGTAAAAATAGCTCTATTAATATCATTAAGATGTATACTTTTCATAAAGTTAAACTTTTAAATGTAATGATTGTTTATTAAAATGTATAATATAAATGCTCCTTTGCTTCATTATGAACTAATAATATTTGTAACAATAATTCAATCCAGAAGAAACTTTTAAACATTTAAAGTCTTTTGATCACAAAAAAGAAAACAAATTTAAAAATTTTAAGTTTTGTATATTTTTATTATAGAAAAGTATGCTAAAATGATCAATAAAAAGCTTGCAAGTATGAAAATATATAGTTAAGAAAAATTCTGTGGAATGAAATTACAAGATCAAGTAAAAAAGAGAAAGATATAAATTTTCATAGTTTACAGCTTTTTCATGGGTGGACATCACATTTTTATGTGTTTAAATTCCACTAGATACATTTAAAAGAGTGAAGTAACTTTTGTTTTCAGTTATATTAATTTAAGTTTGTGATGAAAAATTTGAAATCAACTGAAAAATGTGTGGAGGAATATATAGTTTTTGAAAATATTTATTAGGGAGCAAGAAAATTTGTAAACGTCTGACCTAGTCACCACAAGGGGCCAACTTGGATGTCATTTGAGTAGACTGAGACTCAGAGAAGAGAGATATATGTAACTGAATGCCACCTCAGTAATTCTGTGGGAGAGGTAGTATTCCAAAATAGGTAATTTTTCAATGAACAAGTGTTTTAAATACATATAAACACAAATGCATACAAAGAATAAAATACAATAGTCCAAAATAGTAGCAGTATAATCTCTAGAATCATTGACTAAATTTATTTTTCTTTTCACATTTCTGTAGTTTGCATATTTTCTAAATTAAGTATGTGTAACTTATTTAACTAGAAAAAGTATGTGTGCATACCATATTTCATCAAATATGAGATACCACTGATTGTGAGACACACCATTATTTTGTGTTCTACTAAGAAGAAATTGAAACTATGGCATGATGTTAAAACATCACCAATTATAAAATGGCTCCCAATTTCAGATGTTAAGATGTGAAAATAATTGGCATCTTAGAATGTATGGATTACAGTCAATTCTGTACTTTGTATAATAAAACTTTTTCTCATTTTCCTATTATGGTTTACATACATTTAAATTCACCCCGTGGACCATATAACACAGAGAACCCCCTGGTGGATGATGGACTTGTGGTTAACAGTACAAATATGAGAATGTTCTCTCATGAGCTATAACAGATACACAATGCTAATACATGGTATTAACAATAGGGTGGTTTATGGGAAAAATACACCAAATGTAAGCTTTATGGACTATAGTTAGCAGGAATATTTTGATGATGCTCTTTCATCATTTGTAACAAATGTTCCATAACAATGTAAGGTGTTGGTGGTGAGGTGATATATGGGAATTGTGTATGTTATACATGATGTTCTGTAAACTCACAACTTCTCTAAAAAAAAGTAACTGACTATAAAATATTCATCTGTGAGTTTATAGTTCTGTGAGTTTTGACAAATATAAATAATCATATAATCATCCAACCACCAAAATAAAATTGTAGAACAGTTCCATCATCCTCTAAAATTCTCCCATGTACTCAATCCTTCCCCATAAAAATAGAGCCATGTAATATGTAGCATTTTAAGCCTGGTTTATTTCACTTAGCACAATGCACTGGAGATTTATCTATGTTCTTGTGAGTATCAACCATTCATTCTTTTTTATTGCTTAGTAATATTCTGGTTTGTAATGAAACACAGTTGACCTATTCATTCACCAGTTGAACAACATTTAGAATGGTTCCAGTTTTTGGAGATTATGAATAAAGGTGCTATAAACTTTATTTGTAGGTTTTTTTTTTTTGTCTGAATACAAATTTTCATTTCACTTGGATAAATACTGAGCAGTGGGGCTGCTGGGTAATATGCTAAGTTTATGTTTAACTTTATGAGAAACTAAAACATTTTCCCAAAATGTCTGCAGCATTTTGCATTCCCACCAGCAGCACTGGGTATTGTCAGTTTTTTGCTATTGTTGTTTGTATTCTAACAGGTGTTTAGTGGTATCTCAGGCTGGGTTCCCTAAAGACTAATTATGTTCAGCATCTGCTCATGTCCTTATTTGCCATCTGTATATCTTCTTTGTGAAGTGTCTGTTCTAATCTTTTCTCCATTTTGAAAATTTTGTAGTTTGCTTATCATTGAGCTTTGAGAGTCCTTTATATGTGCTGGATACAAGTCTTTCCAGATGTGTGCTTTCCATTTCCAATAAGCTCCCAGGCACTGCTGGTGCTGCTAGTGCAGTTGGGAGCAGCTCTGACCTAGAGGGGTGCTTCTTAAATATTAACACCATATAAACCACCTGTGGTGGGACTCAGTAGGTCAGGGGTGTACCTGGGATTCTATAATTCTAATAAGCACCTAAAGAGGGCTCGTGCTTCTGTGATAACTGTTTGAGCAGGAAGGGATTAGGGAATCACAAAAGGATTCCAAGATAGGGTTAATCTTCAGCTGAGACTGAAGGATGAGTATATTTTTCTAGAAAGATAATGGGTAAAGAAGAAGGGAAGGAGATGGAGAAAGAAAAGAGAAGGATATTTTTGCAGAAAAAATAACGAATAAAGCTATAGTGGGACAAGCCATTTCATGTTAAAGGAAAAATAAAGATGATGGGAGGTAGAGAAGTTAATGAGGGTCACTTTAGTAAGAGACATTTTTGGATTTCCATACATGGGTGAGTGGGGTAGGGGGATTTGGAGTGGGTTGGGAAAAGTGCATTGAATTATTTCAATATGGGAAATGATGTTATCAGATTGTGAGTGTAGAAACATGTCTCAGGCAGCAGAGAAGTTGGAGAAAAGAGTCAAGGCTGGAAAAGTGGTTATTGCAATTGTCCAGTGAGAGATGAAGGGGGATCAAATTAAGCAGTTATAACTGGGTGGAAGAGGAGGAGCCAGATTACGAGATGCTTAGAAGAACAATCAAGATGACTAGGTTAAAACTGGATGTAAGGGAAGGAGGAGGAGGAAGCTGGGAAGTCAACTGGGTAGGGCCATTTATCAGGATAAGGAGCGTGCATCTAAGGAGTAAATTTTGTGCAGAAGATGATGCAGTTCATCATATATGCTGAGGCTAAGTTACTTCTTTTATACTCACCTACAAATACCCAGAAAGCACTTGCAAGAGTCTGGAGAACAGAAGAGACAAATGAGCTGACATAAAAAACTTGGGAGTAATTGGATTCTAAGTTGGTAGGTGAAATGACTCTCTTTGATAAAATTGTTATGGTGTTCAAAAGAAAGAAGAAAGCCAAAGTCAGAATCCAAGAAGTAGATGAAAGAGGGGGTCCAGTGAAGGAAAGTAAGGCAGTTCCCCCAGTAAGAGAAAGTATTTTAATATGAAATCCTGCAAGGAAATAATAATAGACTTGAAGAGTTAATTTAAATGTGTATCTTTCAATATTTAATATGTGTGCTCACCCCTTACAAGCAGTAGATAAAGGAAATAGTCTTCATCTTCTTAATTTGTATAAAGTAAAATATAATATTCATTTTCTTTATGTTTAACTTTTTGTTTGTAGAAGGTCTGACATTTTGTTTTTATTTAAATCTTTAATTGCTTCTCAATAGAAAGCCTACCAAGAAAAACTGCAATTTTCCCTGTTGCTTCTGGATCTGTAATTAATAACTGGATGTCTGTAAACAGCACCAGGCAATGCAGTAATTATGCAATTACTAAAGGTCGTTGTTGGTATGAACATAATTCATTTAGATGCAAACTTTTACTACTGTATTATAGATACTTCAGAAGAAATACACTGATCCACACTAGAAATTAGCACAGATTTGTGACATATGATTCTAACGGTTTACAACTTGTCTACGAATATTTCTCTTATGTTTACTCCCAAAATGACAATAGTTGTAGGCATGTGGTGGGTATTTGATCCAACTCTTCTGCTTCAATCACCATTTTAAGAAGGACCATGCAATTTCATCCTTAGATGTGTTCATTTTCTATTTTAACAGAGCACTGGACCTGGCCTTAGAAGGCCTGAAGTTAAAGCCCTGTTTCTTCCATTTCTTTGATGTTTGAGTTGGGCAAGGCAGTTCAGATTATTTCAACACGTTATTAAATTCCTAATATTCTAGTATTACCTAGTACTGGAAGAAACAAAGTTAGATGAAGTATGGTCCTAGAGAGATATGCATATACATAGGCAATTTCAAATTAATGTGAGAAGGACGTGCAGGGCACAGTGAATTTGAAAGAGTTTCTCTTTGAATGGCTTGGGCAATAATAGATGGGCAGAGTTTCTGGAGGAGAAGATGCCTGAGATGATTTTTAAAAGATGACATGTGTGGCCAGGATTGCAGGTAGGGAGAACGTGGTGATTGAAAAGTCAGAAGGTTGATTGAGACAGAGAGAACACAAAGGCAGAGCAGAATGAGCAACAGAGTGTACTTGGGGGAGCTTCCAGGAGCTGAGGCAGGGGCAAGGCCATGGTGGGCCTTGGGATGAAGGCGTTGGCCTTGGTGTGTAATCAAGGGGCCTTGTTGAAGTGTTTTAAGAAAGGCAGTCACAGTCAGATTTGCTCCTGGTGGCAGCATGGACAGTGGATTTGAGAGGGTGCAAATGCAGAGGCAGGGAGAGGACTTAGAAGGCTATGTCAGTGCCTCAGTGAGACATAGTAAGAGCTTGAACTGGGATAATGATAGAATCCAGGAGAGGGTACAATTAAGAAGGAGTAAGGAGATGTATTTATGATGGTGTTGTTGAACCAGAGAAAAAGCACAGCTTGAAGAGTGAGAGACCTGAACTTGAACCCCAGCTCCATCACTCACAGATTTTGAGTCCTTTACAAATTCCTGCTATCAAGTTGTATCTCTTCTATTTTTGGAAGTGAGGGTGACACTACTTTCCATGGTGTTCATTTAAAGCAATGAAAACAATGATTGAAAATAGAACGTCAGTAAATGGTTACTAGTATTACTAATATTTATTTAACATCTCTACCTAATCTCTGCTGCCTCATGGATTTATTGTGATATTAAATTGGTTGTGGTAG
>PVKH010007856.1:0-19887 GCA_004027955.1 Chaetophractus vellerosus | reverse complement strand
TTGCTGTCATGTTCTTATTCTTCAATTTTCTCCCTCCCTCAAGATTTAATAACATATGTTATGATAGAACTTTCCAGGAAGGGGGGACATGCACATAAATAATTTGTAACCCTAGGAAAATAACTACTGACTAGGTTAATGATTTCTGTGCAAACTCTAAGATGGATGTTTTGTCTTATTTTAAGGTTTTTAATAGACTTTGGTTTCCTCTTGTGAGACCTGGTGCTCTTGCAGTTCTTTCTCACATGCTGCTTAGTTTTCAGCATTCTCCAGAGGCTTTCCATTTGGTAAGTTATGACACAAGCTTTCTACATTGAGAAAAGCCTTTTTAAAAAATTTGTTTTGATTTTCATTTGTGTATAGTGAAAAGACTATAGATTAGACCTAAATCCATCTATTTTCATGTAGCTTTATGGATTCTTAGAAAATAGAGATCATGGGATTTCTCTCCATTGCATGTATTTCAGCATCTTTTATGTCTCACTAAATCTGCCCCACCTGTCCCAACCACTACCGTCAAATGAAAGTTATTGCTCTACATGGAGATGTCACTGATAGGTGTCTATTGCACATGTGAATAATATAAAAGAGGAAAAATGGTTGAAAACCACTGACTACTTTATAGTTCTAAGAGCATGACAATATCAATTCTTGTGTTATAGCTCCCGAGATAGGAATACCTACTTGGGATTTGATTATCAATTATTACAGATGAGGAATGAAAAACTGTTATTTAGGGAGCCTGTCCATTTGTCTATCTAAAGGATCATAGGAAGGCAGTGTCTTAGTGTGGTTATCTCTAGAGTCTAATCCTCGATTTTAAAGACTTAGATATTCTTTTTTTTAATTTTTTAAATAATTTTTTTTATTTTTTAAAAGATACTTAGATTACATAAGTGTTACAAAAAAAATTGTAGAGATTCCCATATGCCCTATCTCCCATACCTCCCACAACTTCCCACATAAACATCCTTCATTACTGTGGCACATGACCTGCAATAGATATACACATCTTGGGGCTTTGCCACTAAGCATGGACCATAGTTCACATTGTAGACCACACTCTTTCCCACACAGTTCTGCATGTTATATGATGATATAAAATGGCCTGTATCTGTCATTGCAGTGTCACTCAGGATAATTCCCAAGTCCCAAAAAAACTGTATTACAACTGCTTTTCCCTCTCCCTACCCCCAAAGCATCTGGTGGCCACTGGCTCCACATTAATGTTGTAATTACTTCCATTGCGTGAATCATAATATGTCTATAACAGAATACCAGTAAGTCCACTCTGGACTTAGATATTCTTTACTAATACACTTATAATATAAAAATCTTAGGAATACTAATTCACCATAACAAATTTCAGAGGAGACTGATGAAGTACATAATTCCAATTGTTGATTTTTTATTTAGAAATATAACCAGCCTAGGAGAATCAGGTATTTTTATAAACTGTTCATTGCCTCATTTCCACTGAATGCAAATATGTAAGTTTCATAGTAAGCAAATCTTATTAACAGGTAATTAAATTATACATTGTCACTTAAGATGAGTGATTTCTCTAGTTAATTGCCCTAATTTTTGTGAACTTGATCATTTGTGAACCTTGTATCTGAGCTCTGCAGGTACCTTATTTCACCCCTTTATACAAACAAAACTCAAACTTAAGCTAATATATCAGATATACTAACAAAGTCTTTCAAGGGAAAAAAAAAAAATGTCAGCTATTTGTGCCTGTCTTCAGGCACAATCATATGCAGACCATTGGAGAATAGTGACTTATTTTCAGAATTTCTATGAAACAGATTCTCTAACAACCTAATCATCCATTCTAATGTCTGTTACTTTTCACACATTCTTTAAAATCTGATTAGTCACTTATGCTATTCTCTAAACCTGTTTCTTTGCTCACAGTTTTTAAAAAATGGAAGGTATTACCTTTCCATGCATTGCTCTTTTTTTTTTTTTAAGCAATTTTATTGAGATATATTCACATGCCATACAGTTCATCTAAAGAATACATTCTTTGGCTTTTGGCATAATCACAGAGTTGTGCGTTCATCACCACAATCAATATTAGAGCATTTTCATCACTCCAAAAAGAAAACCCACTACCCCAGCAGTCACCTCTCAATCACTCTATCCCTCCCCCACGGTGTATATCCTCCAATCCACTTCCATCTCTACAAATCTATCCATATTTACAGTTTATATAAATGGAGTCAGATAATACATGCATTGCTTTATATATATGTGTCAATAGTTATAATAGTAAATGGTTGACTTGGAAATATTTGGCTTATTGAAATAAACAAGTATTAAATCATTGTTTTAAAGAACAGATCTGAAATTGAAAATTATGATCTGACTTAGTAAAGCCTAAAAACAAAGACCTAATTACTGCCTAAATACTGTGTATAGCCTGACCTGCTACTCAATAAAAAATAATTTGGGCACCCAGTAGTAGATCATGTGGTAATTAAATCACATATAACTCCAAATAACTCAGTGAAGAAGTTGCCAAGTCTGAGCAATGCTATGTACTCACCAGCATCATTAGTTATTATATTGTTTATAGAATGTTTTAGAGCAAACCATGATTGATGTTATAAAGCATGTTTTTGTGGGACAAGTTACTTTTACAATGCTTTTTGTAAGTGGAAAAAAATTTGTTTTAAACAGAAACTATGGCAGAGAG
This sequence comes from Chaetophractus vellerosus, assembly GCA_004027955.1. Classification (NCBI taxonomy): domain Eukaryota; kingdom Metazoa; phylum Chordata; class Mammalia; order Cingulata; family Chlamyphoridae; genus Chaetophractus; species Chaetophractus vellerosus. The sequence goes on along the minus strand of PVKH010007856.1, from coordinate 17,186 downwards.
TTCTAATGGAGAACTAAAAGAAATATTAAAGTTTCTAATTAAATAAAGCATATACATTACCTCAAATAGTAACAGTAAGTTCAGATCAGTATTTACAATAATGTCCGGAAACATTTTAGATTCATAGTTTTTAAAAAATCAACTTTCAAGCATTTAGAAGGTAACAGCCTTTTTGGAAGTATATCTATAAGACTTTGAAGAACTTGGTCTAATTTCTGTGTCAGTGATAATATTGGCCATTTAGGATATAGTAGTATACAACCATATAATCTGATTGCAAAGACCAAAGCTACACCAGAAAAGCTTTTGGGAAATTTGGAATTGTAAACTGAATAATCATTTTTAAAATTCTTTCCTCTTCTTCTCCTCCATCATTCTCCAGCTTCTTCCTCCCCCTCATCCCCTCTTCCTCCCTTTAAGAGGGAAAAAATTTTTGATTTCTGAATATCTTAGCTAGGAAGAGAGTATATGATTGGTGTGATTTCAAGGGTCAGAATTATCATTCTGATTTGCTTAGAAATCTAGAGATGACAGAAATAGAGTGAACTCACTAGCAACTGGTAGTTTTATAGTCAGATCAATACCTTTGATGTAAGTGAGATTAAAGAAAGCTGCACAAAACCTGAATTGTGATTTAAGACTCCAAACACAAGAGTAAACCCAGTCAGAGCACAATGGGAATAGCAGTGTTAATTTAAGAATATGATTGTGTTTAGGGAAAAAGAAAGGGAGCTGGTTGGGATATTAAAATAATTGTTGTCGTTGCTATTTGATGATATAACCATGGAGCTATAACTTTGTTTTTACCATGAGTTAACCAAAATAACGAGCTACAAATAGAACATAATCAGATGCCTTTTTACCATAGGAAGTGTAAATAGGTAGTACCGGGTTATAATTAATAATTGGTTGGGAGAAGTACAATGCAGTGCTAATAGAATGAGACGTTTTTGCAAAAAATGAATTGTTTCATTTTATAAATACCTCTTAAATATATGATTGGCTCTATATTGGAGGATTTTTCAGGCTAACTCTATAATGAAAAAACATTGTTTTTCTCTGTATCAGTGTGAACACATTTTTACATGTTTATGAGCAGTGAGCATTTTAGATTTTCCTTTTATTTTTAGCTCCAGTTCCTTAAAAATAAATAGGGGAGTGGGTGTAGCTCAATAGTTGAGCAATTGCTTCCCATGTACAAGGTCCCGGGTTCAATCCCCAGGTACCTCCTAAAATATATTCCCTTTATTCTTAGAGCCATATCTCTTCTTTATTGGAGTGGAAGGTAGAGGTAGTTGATATGGGTAACCACTCTACCAAAAGACAAGGTCCTGTGATTATCTAATAGAACAGTAATTCTGTTATCTGAACTGAAATTTTGGTTATATCTAAAACGTATTTCCAAGGCTTTTTTGAAGTAGACTTTAATGTGCAAAGTATGTCAAATTCAAGTAAAAAAATTTAAATTCACACTAGATGGAGCTATTAAGCTACTTTTAGGTTTATTCTTTTTTTTTTTTTTTTTTCTTAGGAGGTACATGGGATTGAACCTAGGACCTCATATATGAGAAGCAGGCACTGAGCTACATCAGCTCCCCTAGGTTTATCTTTTAAATGTTTGTGTCTCATTGAATGATCTGGTAAATATTTTAATAGCCTTAACATTTTTCAACTTAAGGCGTTTTTTTAGAATAGCAGCAATGACTAAGGCTCTTACTTTGTTTCGTCATTTGTTTTGGATGGAGTATAAGGATGAGGGGAGGGGTCTTACATAGAATTGTAATTATATGTGACTTTGAAAACTAAATTTACCTTGAAATTCTAGAAATTGTTAACCTTAAAACTTCTTTAGAAAAAGACTGTGATTGAACATACAGAAAAGTATTTGCTGATTGTCTAACATTTGCATTCTGTTTGCAAGCTAGAGAATTTTTTGCCAAGGAAATGTTTGTCTTTTTTTCTCTTCAGATTGTTCCCCATGTAGTTAATTTGGTTCACTCTTTCAAAAGTGATGGTCTGCCTTCCAGTACAGCCTTTTTAGTGCAGTTAACAGAATTGATACACTGTATGATGTACCATTATTCTGGATTTCCAGATCTCTACGAACCTATTCTGGAGGCAATAAAGGTATGATGATAGGTGCACCCATATTTGTGGAGTTGTAGACCAAGATATGGTAGATGAATGTAGTGAAACAATCTTATAAAAAAATTAACAACTTTTTTTTTTGTGCTAAGCTTTTTCTTTGAAAAATGCAATTGGAATCAAGTTTCATTATTATTTAGGGAATAATCTTTTAACTATGCTAAATGAATAACCATATTTATTCAGTTCTACAGTACCATCAACTATAAGTCATATCTTTGAATTTATAACAGCTTTGGGAAATATCCGTTAAAAAAGAAATGCTGTATTAAGTGAATACATGCATAAAAGTTTCATCCCAATTTCAGAAGTGTTAAAATATATAAAATACAACCTAGAATCAAGGACATGCAATTTAATGAAATATTTGACTTTGGTTCCTTACCTTTTATTCCATTTTGCTGTGGATTGTTCATGAATTACCATATTTCATAGAGTCTTTACTTAAATTGTTTGTAGATTTACCCTGTTTTTCAACTTTGTATAAATAATGAGCTAAACAACACTGATTCTGTTCATGATAAAGAATGGGTCATAATACATACAATTTCCTCTTAGTAAACTTTCTGCATATGTAGCATGTAGCAGAAGAATTGGAGAACTTGGCTCATCCAGACTTAATCAGAAGTTATTAGAAATCAATCAGTCCTATTTTCCATTTTGAAGCCTATAATATAGAGTTGTCATTACCTTTACTTCTATATCTGAAATGGATCCAAAAAACATGTTCTTTTTACTTTATAGTAGTTAAATAAAATTGATCTTGGTTGGGCCCAAAGGACAAAACTGTTCAGTTTTTAACATGTCATAGCTCATCTGACACTTTGATACTTCAGAAATATATCTAGGAGCTTTTTCCATGGATTTGACAGCAATGTTAATCTCTTCCTAAATTGTCCATATCCATAGATGAAAGCTGTTGCTGTTCTTAATTGATTGCCATTTTAGAGTTCTTTAGTGCTTTTCATTTTGAAAATTCCAGTTACTCAGGTAGGCTCAGAAGAAGCAAGAGGCTCACTCGTAGCCCAGTGAAAGTACTTTCTATTAACTGTCACAAAAAAATCAAGATATTGAAATTCCTTCAGAAAATTTTTCTTTTCTAAGGTCTAAATACTAGATAGTAATAATCCAGAAAAGCCTAAATGATTTTACCACCTCTTGTTCTCCATTGCTCTACTCATGCTTAACATCATTTATACCTAAAAATTTTATCTCATATTTCATGAAGCAGGTAGGAAGAATTTGTGTTTTGAAATAATTTTTTATATAGTTAAACATTTCAGTTTTATTTTTCAAAATCAAAAGTCATTGTGCTTGATTTCATTTTCATCTGATCACCTTGGGCTTATATTTGTAAGAGTTAATACTAAGTAAATATTAGTAGTGAATGAAAAGAACACATTTCTAATTTTCATTACAAGTTTTGAAAGCAGATTACTTAGCTTATCCAGTTGTGTGTTAATTTAAGACCTCATTCTGTTGCCTTCAAACAGCACTACAGTATACTCTCTGATCCCAAAGTTTTATTTTATAAGCATTTTGCTGGAAAATAGGGGAGATAAAATAGTTGAAATATGACTTGAATTCCTGGTTCTTCAGTGTTCTTCAACTTGACTCTGCCTTTAGCAGATATGTATTTCTGCTGTGCATTGTAATTTGATTTTTTGATGACTGGCCTAGTATTCTTAGTGATTTCAAAACCAAGTAGGAGAAAAGAAACCTTAAATGTTAGTGAAGAAACCTGTTAGGGTTACTTAATTTGATAATAAAAATATTACATTTTAATTTAAACTTGTTTTTCCTCTTTATGATCTGTAGGATTTTCCTAAGCCCAGTGAAGAGAAGATTAAGTTGATTCTCAATCAAAGTGCCTGGACTTCTCAATCCAATTCATTGGCATCTTGCTTGTCTAGACTTTCTGGAAAATCTGAAACTGGGAAAACTGGTCTGATTAACTTAGGAAATACATGTTATATGAACAGTGTTATACAGGCATTGTTTATGGCCACAGAGTAAGTTTTAAGTTCAGTCGTTTTTGTTGTGGAAATTGATGCATGCTGATGAAATGTAAAATGGTGGGATTATCTTCACATTTCTTATAAACAGCAGAAATGTTAATATTTTCTTATGATTGCGTTATTCAGAATGAAACTTCTTTAGTGCTCAGGAACTATTAAACATGTTAACTTCTATAAAGTCTACTTTATTATTTATAATATGCATTGCATTTAGAATGTCACTTTTTAATTATTCTGATTTGATATTTATTAGTTTTAACAGTGGAATACTTTATTACCCATGACAGTATATTTTTCTTCTTATATCTTTTTGGGAGAGCGTGTTTAGTTTTTTCTGCTTGTTGATATTTTACTATTTATCAGATCAACATCTTCTTTGTTGCTGTTTAACAGTGAACTCTGCTCCCCATCCCAAGATATATAAACAGACATGTTCCTTTTCCTCTGAAAATTTATATTCAAATCCTTTTTCTTCTGCAGCAAAGCAAATAGGAGATCAGAGAGGTTGTTAACATCTACAGGAAGCATCAAATAAGAGAGATTCTTCTTTCCTCCTTACTGACACCAACTCCCTGAAATCCAACTAGAAAACTCCTATGGGTTGTAACATTCTGGATATATTTTATTTTAGGAAAACATACCCATTCTTCATGTTGGAGACTGAAAGATCTTTTCATGAATTAGGTTTCTATTCATAAAGAATGAAGTTAGTGAATTGAAATATTATTCATTCAATTTAAGATAAGCACTCGGGAAAGAATCAGTATGTCTCAATATTCAGAGTCAAAGGAATTCTGAGAAGATTTTAGTAAATAGTAAGAAAAGAATAGATGAAAAACTAAGCCATAAGAGTTCTAATGTGTTTATGTAGAAAAAAGATTTACAGAGCAAGCACAGCCTAGGTTGTACCACTCACTAAACGAAAATATGTAAATAAATTTCTCCTGTCAAGTATAAAGTTGATAAAGTATTGTATTTGTGTAAACCCTATATCTTGTTATATGACCATTGGAAATTGGCTAACTACATCCTTGGAAAGATCAGAAAAGGGAATAAATACCTGTGATATAAGGGAAAAGTAAACTTCAAGGGTAAACATAAGTACAGTCACACAAACACTTTGAACTATGAAGAACTTGAATTGTTGCTTTGCCATTGTCATCTAAGCAGTGATCCAAAAATTGAATAATTGGTAAATTTTCCTAAAATAAGTATATAGAGTATATTAAAATTTTGTGTTATACACAAGATAATTTTTCTACCACTTTCAAACCTAGTTCTTTTGAAAGAACTTAACTGATTTTAAGGTATTTTTCCTGTACACATTTTATGAAAAATATGGCAAAATACATGTTAATTTGATTACTGATTTGGTTACAGTACTTTAGAATTTTATCTGTGTAGTGATAAACTTTTCCTAAAGTCAAAACATGGTTGAATTTTCTCTATTCAATGCCATCAAAGTATTATTCATGGAACTTGATCAAAGGGACTATAAATTGAGTTCCAAGCCTTTGTAATTTGTGGAATTAGCTTTATTTTCGGAGCCCAGATTATACTATCAGAACAAAGGTCTGTTTTTTCTTGGCTTGGTTTGCTGTCTTGGTTTGGGTTGTCTGGTTGGAGTTTTTTGGTTTTTAAGAAAATGTATACGTTTAGATACAAGTGTTATTAGGCATACGACTGAAATAATCCATATATCACCACCAGAGGTCATCTAGCACAGCCATCTCATTTTACAGATGAAAGAGAAAGCAGCCACACAAAACAATTGTAATTGATAACAACAATGCAAAGAGTACATCTATTGGGCAGTGGCCAATAATACTATCTCATAATAGGAAGAAAGCAAATTTTATTTCCTAGGTAATTATTTAATAATTTGTATTGGAAATATTTTCATGTTAGGGCAAAATAGATTTATGTCATTCTGAATAAATGGGTGTGTCACAATTTCTTTAACTGTCCTATTGATGAATATTAGATTATTTTGCTCATGGTTAACATTTTCCTGCCCACATGGAGTTATAGAGCAGATTCTTTTAATGGGGTATGCTAAATTGCTCTCTAGAAAATCTGTCTGTAGCATTTTGAACTCACGTACTAATGAATGATTGTGCCTGTGACCCCATACCTTTGGTAGAACTTGATATAATTGGTCTTTTGAATTATTTTCATTCCACGCAAAAGTATCTTTTTTTTGTTGTAAACTGCATGTTGTTGACCATTACAGAGGGCTTTTCCTCCTGTTTTTCTTCATCCATTTGTATTTCTTTTCTGAATAACCTCTTTACTGTGTGCGTCTTTTTGTTGGATATTTTTCTTTTTCATGTTGATTTTTATATTTACTCTGGATGATAATCTTGATTCAACTTTGTGAATGTTTTATTTACAATTTTTAATTTTATGCAGTCACATCTGCCATTTTTCATTTATAGTGTCTGATTTTCAGAAAACTTTCCCCATCCAAATTCCTCTTTTTTCTCTTATATACTTTAGAAGTTTGTGTTTTACATTTTTGTCGTTACTCCTGTATAGCATTTGTGGTGATTGAAATGTTAACTAATTGCTTTTTTTTTTCCAAACTGATACCCAGTTGTTCTGAAACTGTTTTGAGTAGTTTGTCTTTGTCCCATTCTATACTAGCACAACAGTTTAAACTATTTAACTTTATAATATGTTTTGATTGCAGCAACTTTTCCCTTTCGTACAATTTGAGAGTATTTAAAAGTTGCTTACTTAGGTTATAAATTAGCAACTTAACCTGGACAGCTTTCTCCCTGCATTCATGTATACACAAATTCTGGATTGTATGCTATACTTTTCTTCACCTTATTTAAAATGTATTTTATTCTAAAAATTGGTTATGTATTAAGAGAGAATTATATCAATAACATACCCTCTTGGCTACAAAAGTTGAAGAGGTTTTAGTCAAGAACTGCTATAGTCAAGTACATAATTTACACATACTCTGCCTTCTTAAAGCAAATCCCAAACATGATTTTTTATAACATTTGGTGAATCATTACCACCCCATGAATAAAATACATGTTTTTCATGTGTGGACTTGGGGACATCTTTGTTAAATCAGCAAAGGTTTTAGCAAGGGAAAGAGTGAACTTTGGTGTAGTACATATCTGATCTTCACTTTGAGTTTCTGTTTGCTAATCTAGGTAACAAGAATGATATTTGATAGTACATAGGTCAGTGGCAGGCAAATAGTAAGTGTTCATTTATTGTCATTCTTCCCTTCCTTCTTCACTGTGTAATACATAGGTAATTTTGCTAGATAACGGGCATTAGGTAGCTTAAGTTACTTTTAGGCTCATAAGTTCTTAAACTAACTTCCTTTTAGCTTTTAGATCTTAATTTTAAAAAAGGGGTGTATGTGTGAACACATGTTTACATAAATCACTATATTTCCTTCTCTTTCAGTTTTAGGAGACAAGTATTATCCTTAAATCTAAATGGGTGCAATTCATTAATGAAAAAATTGCAGCATCTTTTTGCCTTTTTGGCTCATACACAGGTGAGTATATATGTGTGTATTATGTGTATGTTAACTACATTGATAATACTCTATAAACTTCATATTATAACAAACTTGGTGAACCTTTATAACTGATGAAATAATATATATCCGATCCAACACAACAAAGCCATTTAAAAATGTTAAGGAAATACTGCCTAAAATATCTTTGCATCAGGATATGCCCTAAGTTTCTCTTTCTTCTCCCTACCTCCCATTCTTTAGATGAATGTAAGGCTGGCACATTATTCTGATTATTACAGATACAATCTGATTTCTAATACAATAAATAAGCTCCTTCATGAAGAAGTCATTTTAAATGTATCTTTAATAGTTTTGTTGCTAAATTGATGAATTTGTACAACAGTGAAAAATTAAAATAATTCTGTAATGCCTTGCTTTCTTTTTTCTTCATTTTGTTATATTTACCCTTCCATTATGGCTAAAGCTCTCTGTAGTTTTGCTTATCTCTTAAGTTCTAGAGCTTAAAATCTTCTGATGATCTTTTATATTCACAAATTAATCCAAGGAAATGAATTTGTGCTAATGACAAGAAAGTCAGATAAAGTAAATATTTATTCATTCAATACATATTTGTTGAGAGACGATATATGCAGGCTATGATAAGCATTCAAAGACAAATTCCTACCCTCACGGAACCAACAGTTTAGGTTTTGAGTATATGCATGTGAATATTGTATATCATTTATAAATAAGATCTATCATTATTTTCTGATTTTACTCTGATTGCCCTAGTTTCATAGAAGTCTAAAGGAGTAAGTAGCTAGGACCAGAAGAAAAGATATAGTATGGATGGGATTCAGTTGATGGGAATGCCTTGTTTCCTATCTATAAGCTAAGAAATAGCTCTAGTATAACTTCTTAAATGGAAAGAATCAAGGCAGGATTGACATATGAAATGATAGTGATGGCCTGTGAATAGTAATATAGTCAGGTTTTTGTTGTTGTTTTGCTTTTTGTTTTTTTGTTTTTGTTTTTGAGGTACCAGGAACAGGGATTGAATTCCAGACCTCATAACGTGGGAAGCCGGCACTCAACCACCGAACCTCGTCAGCTCCCCTAAGCTGCCCCTTTCATTTGTTAGCTTGTTGTTTGTTTTTTTTGTTTTTAGGAGGCACCAGGGACCGAACCCGGGACCTCCCATGTAGGAAACAGACACTCAATCACTTGAGCCACATCCGCTCCCAAGTCAGTTATTTTTATTCTCTATATGGAGAAATATGTTCACAAGATATAACATCTCAGGACCAAGGGAAATGAAAACAATGAAAACCATCTACCACCACCACTTCCTCCCCCAACATTATTATCTAGTAGATTGATTTCTACACTTGCTTTATCACTAGTCTATATTTGTTAACTTACTAAATCAGAACTATTGGGACAAAAGTCCTAGGAGATTTTCCTGCTCCCCCCAAAAAACAAGAAAGAAATTAACAAGAGAACCTATGTAAAGTTCTATCATAGTTGAGTCATTGTCGATAGCATATGTGTGAGGATTGTTTTAGGTAGGTAGATTTCCTTCTATAAGCAAAAAAGTTCTTTTTTCTTATAATTAATAAATCTACATTTATTGAACGTTTACATTTTTCTGTGCTAATTGCTTTTGCATGTATTCTCTTTTTTTTGTTGTTGTTACATATCCCCCCCCTTTCTGCTTGCTCTTGTTGTGTGTCCATTCTTCTGTGTTTTCTCTATGTCTGCTTCTTGTCTCCCCCGTCTTTGCGGCTCGCTTGGTTTGTGGATGGCTCCATTCCATTTTCACGGGCGGCTCCGCTCCATGTTTTGCGGGCAGCAGTGCTCCATGTTTTGCGGGCTGCCCAGCTTCCATGCTTCGCAGGCAGCAGCTCCATGTTTCATGGGTGACTTTGCCATGCCCGTGGGGGCTCCGCCCTGCCCGTGGCGGCTTTTTGCCTTGCCCACGGCGGTTTTGCCCCGCCCGCGGCAGCTTGCCTTTCTCAAGGCCGTCTGCCCGCTTGGAGAGGTCCCTGAGAACCGAACCCGGGGCCTGCCATGTGTTATACCGGCGCTCTTATCCACTGAGCTATCTAGCCGGCCCCTATGTATTATCTCTTAATCCTCAAAATAAATCTATGACATAATAAGGTAGTATCCCCATGCAGATGAAGAAATGCATTAAGTTACCTGCTCAGGATCATATAAACAAGTGGCAGGATTGAGATATAAAAGCTAATGGCTCTGAAGCCCATGCCCAATGAATACCCTCAACTTTTTCCCATCGGAATGCTATAATAAATACCACTGTTTTGAATAAAATTTTCCTTCACTGAGGATTCTAGTCTTATATATCACAAATGTTCAAAATATCAGAATTCTAAATTTTCATGTGATAATGACATCTTTTCCATTTTTGTTATTGTTGTTGTGACACATTCTAGGATTTGAACTTAGATTGCCTCAGAGTCTATAATCAACTGCTAAACCACCTGCCCACTGAAAAAAAAATATGAGTAAGTTACCTACCCCAATGTGCTCACAGTTTGAACATTTGTAACATGTACATACTCAGTCAAGGAAAATTTTACCTAAAGGAGGTATGCTTAGCTCTGTAAAGTAGTCCCCTTGTAACTTTATCCAAAATATCTATTTTTTAAGATATCTTTTTCAGGTAAGGTTCTTTAAAAAATCGTGAAATCGAGCAAATGACTGTGAGAGAGGGACAATACCAGGAGCACTGTACTAAAAGTTAGAGAGACCTGGGTTCTAATGTAGTTCCCTCTGCCACTCACTTAGCTGTGTGACCTTGGGCAAATCACATAGCTTTTCTAGATACCAATTCTCATCTGCAGAATGAGAAATTATGACCAAAGGTACCTAAATTTATTTTCAACTAATTTTATCTGCCTTTAATTTGCCTCCATGTTTGGCACTTTTTTAGTAAATGTTGAACAAAATGTAATTTTAAGTAATCTTTTTTAAGCATTATGTATTATGATTTAAGTTATTTGGTTCATGGTGTGAGAATCACTTCTTTGTATTTTTTCTGTTGCTGCCAAAAGAGGGAAGCATATGCACCTCGTATATTCTTTGAGGCTTCCAGACCTCCATGGTTTACTCCTAGATCCCAGCAAGACTGTTCTGAATACCTCAGGTTTCTGCTGGACCGGTAAAAAAGTATTTTTAATGTTGTAATACAAATTATGACCTTTCATCACAGTTATTTATTTTTATAGAATGTTTTTACTTTTAAAAAACTTGTGTTATTCTTTAAAATAGCTTGTATTTATTGTATGTTTTGAAATTTTTCTTTTGTGTATAGTTTGGTTTCTTTTTTTTAATTTTCTTACCTTAGACCAACTGTTCTAAAAAAATGTGGTACAGGACTCCTGGGAGTTCCCAGACACTTTCAGGGAGTCTCCAAGGTCCTCCCTTTTCCCACTACATATCTGTATGAGACCATATTTTCTTCATGTACTTCGTCCAGAACAGCATATCATAATAGAGTGAATGCAGAAGCAGATATGAGGCTCCAGCTGTCTTCTGTTAAACCAGATAGTTAAAATATTCACAAAATGTAAAACAGTGCCACTCTGCTCACTAATTCTTTTTGATTTTAAAAAATATAATTAGGAGGCAGATGTGGCTCAAATGGTTGGGCGTCCATCTGCCATATGGAGGGACCTGGGGTCTATCCCTGGGACCTCCCGGTAAAACAAAAAAATTATTTGTAAATGTTATTTACATACTAACATGTAATGGATTTTTTATTGTTATAAAATGTATTATTATTTTTTAAATATCCCAGTTTTCAAATAAAATAAATTTCGATAGTTATAACCCACATCAACAAAAGCTCTTTGGTTCCTCGATTATTTTTAAGAGTTTAAAGGGGTCCCAAGGCCAAAAAGTTTAAGAGCTTCAGCTTTAGACTCATTCATCATTGGATACCTTACTATATCCTTACCACTGAATTACTAAAACCTATTATCTTTTATCTTCCTGCTGTCTTGTGTTATATGAATGACTAGTAAAGTTAGCTGGGCTCCACATGTGCAGCCTTCCTTTCTTTCAGTTTTAAGGATGTATTGAGTGGCTTCTTTGTGCCAGGGTCTCTATATCTCTATATAAAACAGTTAACTGTAATATGATAAGTGCTATAAAATAGCAGCATGAAAAAAGTGTAATGAGAACATAGTCACTACCACTGTTTTGGAGTTGGCAGTTAAAAGAACTGCTACTCTCTCCTCATTGTCAGAAAGTTGGTCTATAGATGTTGATTTAACTGATATTAGTGAGAACCTAGCTGAAAAATTAAAGCCTTCTGGGACTGAAGGTAATGATAGGCCCCTACATTCTTGAACTCTTCATTATTCCTCTTGATTAAAAGAGAGGAAATTTGAGTCTTTAAGAAATATAAATTTAAATTGAGGAAAATAATTTAAATAATTTAGCTGTTTATATAAGCCATCAATCTTTTTAAATAGAAATTGCATTTAAACTTATGTGAAGTAATTATTATATGATACATTTTCCTGCAGACTCCATGAAGAAGAAAAGATCTTGAAAGTTCAGTCTTCACACAAGCCTTCTGAGAGTCTGGGGTACAGTGAAACTTCTTTACATGAAGTAGCCAGTAAGACAGCTCTACTAACAGAGACCTCTTACACAGGTGACAGTGAAAAGACTTTAATAGAAAAAATGTTCGGAGGAAAACTACGAACTCATATATGTTGTTTGAACTGCAGGAGTACCTCACAAAAAGTGGAAGCCTTTACAGATCTTTCACTTGCCTTTTGTCCTTCCTCTTCTATGGAAAACTTGTCTTTTCAAGATCCAGCATCATCACTTAATGTTCAGGATGGTGTTCTCATGCAAGCCAGTGTACCTGATCCTATGGAAGAACCAATAGTTTATAATCCAGCAACAACTGCCTTTGTCTGTGATACAACTGTGAATGAAAGAACTATAGGCAGTCCTGATGAGCTCCACTCTACTGAAAACACTTCTGTCCCTAATGAAACTAGCAAGATTATTATTAATAAAGGTGTGTCCCAGAAACCAGGAGGTGAAACTCCACCTTCAGTAACTGACTTACTAAATTATTTTTTGGCCCCAGAGATTCTTACTGGTGACAACCAATATTATTGTGAAAACTGTGCCTCTCTGCAGAATGCTGAGAAAACTATGCATATTACAGAGGAACCTGAATACCTTATTCTTACTCTCCTGAGATTTTCATATGATCAGAAGTATCATGTGAGAAGAAAAATTTTAGACAATGTGTCACTACCACTGGTTTTGGAGTTGCCAGTTAAAAGAACTACTACTCTCTCCTCATTGTCAGAAAGTTGGTCTATAGATGTTGATTTAACTGATATTAGTGAGAACCTAGCTAAAAAATTAAAGCCTTCTGGGACTGAAGAAGCTTGCTGCCCAAAACTAGTGTCCTATCTATTAAGTTCTGTTGTAGTTCACTCTGGCATATCCTCTGAAAGTGGTCATTACTACTCTTATGCCAGAAACATCACAGGTACAGAGTCTTCATACCAGATGTGCCACCAGTCTGAAACTCTGGCCTTAGCATCTTCCCAGAGTCATTTATTGGAGAGAGGTAGTCCCACTGCAATAATTGAACAAGACTTGGAAAATAAGGAAATGTCAAAAGAATGGTTTTTATTTAATGACAGCAGAGTGACGTTTACTTCATTTCAGTCAGTCCAGAAAATTACTAGTAGGTTTCCAAAGGACACAGCTTATGTGCTTTTGTATAAAAAGCAGAACAGCACTAATGGTCTAAATGGTAATAATACAGCCAATGGACTCTGGGTAAATGGAGACCCACCTCTACAGAAAGAACTTATGGATGCTATAACAAAAGATAACAAACTATATTTACAGGTAAGTTTGTAGAAAGCATTTAAACAATTGGCAGGTGATTAAGTGAAATCCAACTTCTAACATTTTTGAGGAACTTAAAAAGTGGTAATTCTAAAATTTGAATCTAGGATGAAATGGGCTAAACCTATATAATTGTTTTACTTTCTAATGTTATGAAGTAACAATGAAAAATGGCAGTTAGATGCAATATAGAAAACCATTTTGGTTTTAATTACAAAAGATGTGCTCCTAAAATCATACAAAATAGAAATATGGAAAGTTTTTAAAAAGTGGAAGTATACTCCCTCTTTCTCCCATTCCCACCCACAAGGGGAACCAACTACTAAATTTGGCATTTATTCCTTCTAGATCTTTTGTATAAAAAACTTTAAGGACTACTTATTGGCATTCAGGTGTATAAGATAAAGGATGTTGAAAGGTAGAATACATACAGAAAAGATATTTGTATTCTTTGAAGATCTGGTAAATAAAACCAAGGAGCTAATAAAACAATTAGTAAGTAAAAGCCATAGAGTAACAATTTCATATGAGATGAATTCACTCATACTTTTTGTAAGGAATTAATGACTTATTAATAAAGATATTGATGAAATTATTTTTCTTTGGAACCTGTCAACTATCATATAAAGGACAAGCAGTAATTTGTCGGTAATATTATAGGAAAAGAAATTGTAGGTATATTAACTGGGTAGCACAAGTGATTTTATGAGTTTAAGTTTCTAAAAATTTTGTTTGAAAGTCATAAAATTTCTAAAAGATACAGATAGAACAAGAAATGGGCCACTATGGTACTGATCTTTAGAGAGACGATAAAGGAGCTCAGTAATGTTCCTAAAGGAACACATAAAAACAAATTTTGCAGGAAAAAATAATAGAAATTCACAGTATTTATTAGATTCACTACCAAAGACTAACATCCAGGCAGATTGCTTATAAGATCAAGGTAATAGAAATAGAATTTATTCAACTATGTTCTTCTTACTCAATATCCAGTAAACACTACATATTAATTGTCATGATTCTTGAAAATTGGAGAATAGAAATTCTATAATATAAAATATATAAAATAAGGTTCCGTGCAATCTTGACTGATGGAACTATGCAGAAGACATTATCTGCATCTCAGTGATTAGATGAAGTATTATATTTATCAAAGGAGAGTTTGATAAGGGGTTTTGAAAAGCTAAGAAACTGATTTCATTGATCAGAAGGCCAGATGCTTTTATAACCATAAGAACTACTTGTACTGCAACCTAGTTCTAAATTATTTTCCAGCTTAACCATCTTGCCATTTACCCCCATTTTATCCTGATTACACAATATTTGAGCATGAGGAGCCACTCTGTATGTTACTCTTTTAAGGCCCTTACGTCACTATAAAGAAAAGGTGTTGTGTATTTTGCAAATTCAGTTTTTAGCTGTTATGCAACCATTCTAAATTTCATCTTAAATTTCAGATTGGCAGGTTGTTTAATGCAAAAAAGATATCACCAAATTTTACAGTGAGGTATTTATCTACTTGTGTTAATACTGGTTATTAAGTCAAAGCTTCATTATCAAAGTGCCTTTTTAAAACAAAATAATAAACATTCTTAATTAATTAGAAATTTTAAAATGTTTAGGTCATATATTAATTTTAAGCCCAATAATGTATTTGGATATGGCTTCTCATTATATAAAATATCCTGAACTGTGAAGTTTCTCACACTATCAAATCTGGTGTTTTAAGTTTGCATTTAGAGACTATACTATATTATTTCTTCTATTAATGCAGATAAACACATTCTATAATTGTCAAGCTATGTGAAAGTATGGGGTTGAGACTTGTCATGCAGCAGTTTTGGCTTTCATTTTATAGTTTTGAACACGTGGAACATGTGTGTGTGTGTGTGTGTGTGTGTTTCTTATTCCCATTTTTGTTTTTATACCTATCCCAAAGGCACAGTTCAAAATACTTGCCCATTGCATAGTATATTCATGTCTATAAAATAACTTTAGCTTTAAGTGATAGCATTATAGCAATATATTCTTTTTATTTTTTAAGATTTATTTTATTTATCCCCCCTTTCTGCTTGTGCTCGCTGTGTCCATTTCCTGTGCATTTTTCTGTGTCTGCTTGTCTCCCTTTATTGTGTCATCTTGCTGCGCAAGCTCACTGCACCGCATGGGGGCCTGCTTGCCTTCACCAAGAGGCCCCAGGAATCGAACCAGGGGCCTCCCATATAGTAAACGGGAGCTCAAACACTTGAGCCATATCCGGTTCCCTCTTCTTTTCTTTTTTCATAATTTTTTTTTAATACTTGCTTTACAATCACATTAGAAACTCATTTTTTATGATCAATTTTAAGAATCTTCTTTGGATTCCTCCCCCACCCCTGAGATGGCTCCCTTGTCTGTCTGCTCACTGTTTCTGCTTGCTCTTTGCACTCATTGTCTGCTCATTGTGTCTGCTTGTCTTCTTTAGGAGGCATCAGAAACCAAACCCGGAACCTGCCTGCCGTGTAAGAGGCCAGCACCCAACCACTTGAGCCACATCCACTCCCTGCTCATTGGCATCAGCTTGTTGCGTCACTTCATTGCATCTGCTCATCTTCTTTAGGAGGCACCGGGAACTGAACCCGGGACCTCCCATGTGGGAGGTGGGTACGCAATTGCTTGAGCCACATCTGCTCCAGGATTCCATTTTTAAATGTTGCTGAAGTCACAACTAGATTTGCAATTGTTAGGGAGAAAGAAACTCTTGCTCTTTCTAGTATTGGCACGACAAGAATTTTGAAAAGCCTGGGCAAAAAAATCTGTCTGACAGTTTTCTACTCTATTTATCATAGCCTGACACATAGGAGAATAACAGAATTGTAAATCTCAGAGTAAGTTTTAGAAAGGTCTTTTCTCCTCATAGACCTCTTTCCCATCAGTTCAACTTCTCTCAGGCTTATCTCCATTGTGTCTTAGTTTCCAGACTACAAAAACTATGCCTTTGGTTAGGATCCAGTGAGTGAAAGATTGTGTAAGTACCCCCATCATAGCTCTGTGAAAGTTACTACCTAACCGTCTGTCCTACATCAATAACAGACAGCAGTTTCTATCCTTTCTTCTTAGTTTACTTTCTTGCTTGGTTTGTTTCCTTTGTTTCTTTGGGGACAAGGGGAGTAGGGAGATAGTTTTATTCTTATTTTTTTTCTTATACTTATAGAAAGAATATATTCATATAAAATAAATTTGTGCAGTTTAAAGAAAAATAAAAGATTGATTAATTTAATGTTAACAGTTTTACTTGAGTGAGAGCTCCAAATATACTGAAAGTTATATGTCCCAGAGCACCAGTAATTCCTTTCTGTGGATAAACCTATACTTTGCTACTAAAAGAAAAATTAGGAGCAGATGTGGCTCAAGCAGGTGAGCACCCTCCTCTCACATGGGAGGTCCCAGGTTTGGTTCCCAGTGCCTCCTAAAGAAGACAGACAATGAGCAGACAACAAGCAAAAACTGCAAGGAAGACAACGAGCAAAACAAACGAGCAGCAAGCGTATGTGACTCAAGCAGCTGAGTGCCTGCCTCCCACATGGGAGGTCCTGGGTTCAGTTTCTGGTGCCTCCTAAAGAAAAAGAGACAAC
>PVKH010007855.1:0-19887 GCA_004027955.1 Chaetophractus vellerosus | reverse complement strand
TGCTCTCTGCTTCTCTCTAATCTCTGCTTCTACTTGAGACCACCCCCACCGAGGGGTGGGGCTCAACATCTCACTGATGTGGCAATTAACGCCCTACTCACAACTCAATCATGCCCAGATGAACAGATGAGCTTACAAACATAATCTAATTTATATTTTTGGAATTCATAATTAATTCAAACTCAAACCATCACACCATTGTTTTGACTCTAAATGAAAGTTAGTTCAATTGCATAGAATTCAATGAAACGAGTATATTCCTTTTTATTAAAACTGACACATAGTCCGTTCACAGAGCATTTGATAAAATGAGTGTTTATGCATTTATGGTAAGTGAAAACAAGTGCATAGTAGTCAATATAACCATATCTTGCTAAGCTTTCAAACTGAAGTACATACTAGACTCACAGATCATTAGGTAAAAGCAATATTTTTACTTTGATTGTAAGTAAAAACAAGTACAAGAAAGTCAATGAAACCAATACCTGGCATATTTTACAAAACAGAAGAAAATATGACCTTCACAGAGAGTTATGTAAACCCAGAGTTTTGACATTGACTGTAAGTGAAAACAAGTGTGTAGCAGTAAATGAAACCAGTATCTTGCTTAATGTTCAAAACTGAAAATCAAACTGCATTCAAAATGCATTAGGTAAAACCAGTGTTTTGACATTCTCTCTAAGTTAATGTAAGTGCATACCAGTCAATGAAAGCAGTATCTTGCTATGTTTACAAAACTGAATAACATACTGCATTCACAGATCATTTGGTAATACCAGGGGTTGACAATGAACGTTAGTGAAAACAATTGAAAAGCAGTCAATGGACCTAGTATCCTGCTTAGTTTTCAAAACTGAAAAAAGGTGTTAGGTAAAAACTATGTTTTACATTGATTGTCCCTTAAAACAATGTATACCAGTCAATGAAGGTAGTATCTTGTGTTGGTTACAAAATTGAAATATATACTGACTCACAGAGCACTTGGTAATATCAGTGTTTTGACACTCAACAATCGTTATGTGGCTTAGTTTTCAAAAACAAAGAACACACTTCATTCACAGATCATTGGGAAAGCCAATGTTTGACATTGACTGTAAGTGAAAACAATTACATAGAAGTCAGGGTAAACAGTATCTAGCTACATTTCCAATACCAAAGATCGTACTGCTTTCACAGAGTGTTAGGTAAAACCAGTTTTTTTGACATTGATTGTAAGTGAATACAAGTGGATAGCAGTCAATGAGTTGAGTATCTGGCATAGTTTTCAAAATTGAAGAATATACTTCATTCACTGAGTATTTGGAAAAGCCAGAGTTTTGATATTGATTGTAATTGAAAACAAGTGCATAGCAGTAAATGAAATGAGTATCTTCTTTGGTTTTCACACTGCAGAACATACTACAATCAGAGAGCTTTGGGAAAACATGAGTTTTGCCATTGAAGGTAAGTGAAAACAAGTTCATAGGAGTCAGTGAAATTAGGATCTTGCTTAGTTTTTGAAATTCAATTGCATTCTGCCTTCACAGATCATCAGGTAATACCAGGGTTTTGACATAGACTGTAGGTAAAAACAAGGGCTATGCAGTCAATGAAAACAGTACCTGGCTTACCTTAAAACCTGAGAATATACTGCATTCAAACATGGTTAGGTAAAACAGTGTTTGGTCATTGACTGTAAGTGAAAACAAATGCATTGCAGCCAATGAAACCAGTATCTGGATTAGTATTCAAAACCAAGCCATATTGTATTCACTGAGCATTAAGTAAAACCAGTGATTTGATATTGATTGGAAATGAAAATAATTGCATAGCTGTCATAGAAACCAGTATATTGCATAGTTTCCAAACTGAAGAACACACTGCATCCACAGAGAATTTCTTAAAACAGGGTTTTGAATTTGTCATTGACTATAGTTGCAAAGAAGTGCATAGCAGTCAATGAAACCAGTAACTGGCTTAGTTTTCAAAACAAGAACATACTGAAATCACAGAGTGTTAGGAAAGAACAAAGTTTTGAAATTTAGTGTAATGAAAACAAGTGTATAAAAGTCAAGGAAACCAAATTCTGGCTTAGTTTCCAAAACAAAACAACATACTGCATTCTCAAAGCACTAGGTAAAACTAGGTTTTGATGTTGTGTGGAAGTGAAAATAGTTTCATAGAAGTCAATGAAATTAGTATCTCACTTAGTTTTCAAAACTGAGGACATACTGCATTAACAAAGCCAAAAGTTAAGAGAGTTTTGACATTGACTTTAAGAGAAAATGATTGCATAACAGCCGAGGAAACCAGTATCTGGCTAAATTTTTAAAACTGAAGACATACTGCATTCACAGAGAATTAGGGAAAACCTGTAATTTGACATTGAGGGTAAGCTAAATCAAGTGAATAGCAGTCAATGAACCCAGTATCTGGCTTAGTTTTCAAAACTGAAGAATATACAGGATTCACAGAATGTTAAGTAAAAACAGTTTTGTCATTGATTGTATGTGAAAACAAATGCACAGCAGTCTGGAATAGTTTTCAAAACCAAAGAACATATTGAATTCCCAGACTGTTCGTGTAAAAGGGTTTTGACATTCACTGAAGTTGCAAACAAATGCATAACAGTCACTCAATCCAGTTTCTGGCTTAGTTTTAGAAACAGAAGAACATACTGCATTCACAGAGCATTATGGAAAAACAAAGTTTTTCCATTGATTGTAAGTTAATAAAAGTACATACCAGTCACTGAGGGTGTATCTTAGTTTACAAATCTGAAGAAGATACTGCATTCACATGGTGTTTGGTAAATCCAGGGTATGAAAAATAAGTGAAAATGAACACAATTGCATAGCAGTCAATGAATCCGGTATCTGGCTTATTTTTCAAAACTGAAGAACATACTGTATTCACAAAGAGTTAGGTAAAACCAGTGCTTTCACATTGACGGTAAGTGAAAACAATTGAATAGCAGTCAATGAAATGAGTATCTGGCTTAGTTTTCAAAAATGAATTACATTCTGAATTCAAACATGGTTAGGTAAAGTGAGTGTTTTCCTATTGACTGTATGTGAAAACAATTGAATAACAGTCAATGAAACTGGTACCTGGATTAGTTTTCAAAACTGAGATACATATTGTATTCACAGAGTGTTATATAACACCAGGATTTTGAAATTGACTGTAATTGAAAACAAGGGCAAAGCAGTCAGTGAAATAGTATCTGGCTTAATATTCAAAGCAAGAATATATTGCATTCAATGATGGTGGCTAAAACCAATGTTTTTTACATTGAATATTGGTGGAAACATGTGCATAGCAGTCAATGAAACCAGTATCTTTTTCAATTTTCATACTGAATTCACAAATTGTTAGGTAAACCAGTCTTTTGACATTGATTAGAAGTGAAAACAATCGCATAGCTGTCAAGAAAACCAGTATCTTGCTTAGTTTTCAAACTGAAGAACATACTGCATTGACAGAACATTTATTAAAACCTGGGATTTGAGTTTGACATTGTCTATAGTTGAAAAGAAGTGCATAGCAGTCAATGAAACAAAAAGTTGGCTTAGTTTTCATAATCAAAGAACATACCGCAATCACAGATTGTTAGGTAAAAACAAAGTTTTGAAATTTAGCGTAATGAAATCAAGTGTATGGAAGTCAAGCAAACCAGTATCTGACTTAGTCTCCAAAACCAAAAATCATACTATATGCACAGAGCTTTAGGTAAAACCATTTTTTGACATATTTAAAGGTGAAAACAAGTGCAAAGCAGTCAATGAAACCAGTAAGAGGCTTTATTTTCAAAACTGAAGAACTTACTTCATTCACAGAGTGTTAGGTAAAACCAGTGATTGGACATTGAGGGTAAGTTGAAACAAGTGCATAGCATTCAATGAAACCTCTGTCAGGCTTAGTTTTCAAATCCAAAGAACATACTGCATTCACAGAACATTAGCTAAAACCTGTTTTCTATCATTGATTTAAAGTGGAAAACAAATGCATAGCAGTAAATGAATCCAGTATCTGGGTTAGTTTTCAAACCCAAATAGCATACTATTTTCAAACAGTATTAAGTAAAACCAGAGTTTTCACATTGATTATAATTGAAAACAAGTGCATACCAGTCAATGAAACCAGTCTCTTGCATAGTTTTGTAAATTGAAGAACATGCTGCATTCTCAATGTGTTAGGTAAAACCTGTGTTTAGACATCCATTGTAAGTAAAAAAAGTGCATACCAGTTAATAAAGGCAGTTCCTTGCTTTGTTTACAAAAGTGAAGAACATACTACATTAACAGATCATTTGGTAAAACCAGTGTTTTGAAATTGAATATAAGTGTAATCAATTGCATAGCAGTCAATAAACCAGTATCTGGTTTAGTTTTCAAAAGTGAAGAACATTCTGCAAACACAGAGTGTTAGGTATAAACAAAGTTTTGAAATTTAGTGTAATGAAAGCAAGGGTAGAGAAGTGAAGGGTACCAGTATTTGACTTAGTTTACAAAACCAAAGAACATATTGCATTCACAGAGCTTTAGATAAAACCAGTGGTTTGACATTGAGGGTAAGATAAATCATGTGAATAGCAGCCAATGAAACCAGTATCTAGCTTAGTTTTCAAAACTGAAGAACATACTGCATTCACAGAGTGTTAGGCAAAAGCACTGTTTTGACATTTATGGTATTTAACACAATTGCATAGCAGTCAATAAAACTAGTACCTGGCCAAGTTTTCAAAACTTAACAGTATACTGCAATCACAGAGTTTTAGGTAAAAGCAGTGTTTTGTCAGTGATTGTAAGGTAAAGCAAGTGCATAGCAGTCAATAAAATGAGTATCTGAAATAGTTTTCAAAACTGAAGAACATATTGCATTCACAAACTGTTAGTGTACCAGGGTTTTAACATTGACTGTGTTTGAAAACAAGTGCATAGAAGCCAATGAAACCAGTATCTGGCTTAGTTTCCAAAACCAATGAACATACTGTATTTATAGAGCACGAGGTAAAAACAGTGTATTGATATTGGCTCTATGTGAGAACAAGAGCATAGTAGTCAATTAAACTTGTATCTTGCTTAGTTTTCAAAAAAAAAGTACATACTGCATTCAAAGAGCATTAGGTAAAACCAGTGTTTTGACATTGATGGTAAGTAACAGAAGTGCATAGCAGTCAATGAAATGAGTATCTTGCTTAGGTTTCAATATTGAAACACATACTGCATTCACAGGAAATCAGGCAAAACAAGGGGTGACGTTTATTGTAAGTGAATTCAGTGCCTATCATTCATTGAAACTAGTATCTGGCTTCACTTTCAAAATTTAAGAACATAGTGTATTCATAGAGAATTAGTTAAACCAGGGTTTTATCTTTGACTTTGACTGTAGTTGCAAACAAGTGCACAGCAGTCAATGAAACCAGTGTCTGGCTTAGTTTCTATAACCAAAGAACATACAGCATTCACTGAGCATTAGGTAAAACCAGTATTTGACATTGTGTAGAAGGAAATCAAGTGCATAGCGGCAATTAAACCAGCATTTACAGAGCTTTTGGTAAAACCAGAGTTTTGAGTGAAAACAAGGGCATAGCAGTAAAAGAAATGAGTATCTGGCTTGGTTTTCAAAAGCACAACATAATGCATTCAAAGTGCATTAGGTTAAACAACGTTTTGATAATGAGTGTAACTGAAAAGAAGAGAATACTAGCCAAGGAAACCAATATCTGCAATTGTTTTCAAAATTGAAGGACATATTGCAATCACAGAGCATTAGGTAAAACAAGTGTTGTAAGTGAAAACAAGTGCATAGTAGGCAATGCAACCAGAGTCTTGCTTAGTTTTCAAAACAGAAGAGAATACTGCATTTGCAGAGCATTAGGTAAAACCAGGGGGTTGTCATTGACTGTAAGTGAGAACAAGTGCATAGCAGTCAATGAAAAGAGTATGTTCCATTATTTTCAAAACCAAAGAACATTCTGCATACACACAGCCTTAGGTAAAGCGAGTGTTTTGACATTGAGTGTAAGTGAAATTATGTGCAAAGCAATAGAGGAAATAAGTAGCTGGTTTAGTTTTCAAAAGCAAAGAACATTCTGCATTCACAGGTCATTAGATAAAACCAGTGATTTGATATTGATTGTAAGTGAAAACATATGACTACAAGTCAAAGAAAACTGTATCTTGCTTTGTTCACAAAACTGAAAAACATACTGAATTCATAGAACACTTTGTAATACCAGTGTTCTGGCATTGAACATAAATGAAAAAAATTGCAATGAAACCAATCTTTGCTTAGTTTTCATACTGAAGAACATAGTACTTTAATAAAGTGTTTAGTAAAACCAGAGTTTTGACATTGATTGTAAGTGAAAACAAGTGCATAATTGTCAAATAAACCAGTATCTGGCTTAGTTTACAAAAAAGAAAACAGTTCTTTCACAGACTGTAATGAAAAATTTGGGTTTTGGAATTGACTGTAATTGAAAACAAGTGCATAGCAGTCAAAGAAACTGGTATCTGGTTAAGTTTTCAAACCCAAAGAACAAACTTCATTCACAGAATATTACATAAATCCATTGTTTTCACTTTAAGTGTAAATGAGAAAATATGCGTACCAGTAATGAAGTCAGTATGTTGCTTAGTTTTCAAAACCAAAGAACATACTGCATTTACAGAATATTAGGTAAATCCAGTGTTTTTATATTGAGTGTAGCTGAAAGCAAGCACATAGTGTCAATGAATCCAGTAATTGACTTTGTTTTCAAAACAGAAAAACATACTGTATTCACAGAGCATTAGGTAAAACCATTGTTTTGACATAGATCGTAAGTGAATACAAGTGCCTCATAGTTAACAAAACCAGTATATACCTTAGTTTTCAAAAAGGAAGAACATAGTGCATTCACAGAATGTTATGTAAAACCTGTGTTTTCACATTGACTGAAAATGAAAACAAGTGTATAGCAGTCGATGAAACCAGTATTTGCCTTAGTTTTCAAAACCAAAAATCATACTGCATTCACAAAGCAGGGTTTTGACATTGATTGTAAGTGGAAACAAGTGCATAGCAGTCAATGAAACCAGTATTTTGATTAATTTTCAAAACTGAAAAACAAACAGAGCATTAGCTAAAACCAGGGTTTTGATGGTGAATGTAAGTGAAAACAAGTGTATAGCCATCAGTGAAACCATTATCTAGCTTAATTTCAAAACAGATCATACTGCAATTACAGAGTGTAAGGTAATACCAGGGTTTTGACATTGTGTGTATGTGAAGACAAGTGTATACATGTCAATAAACCCAATATATTGCTTTCTTTACAAAACTGAAGAACATTTTGCATTCACAGAGCATTTGCTAAAGCCAGGGATTTGACATTGATTGTAAGTGAAAACAATTGCATAGCAGTCAAAGAAATCAGTACATGGTTTGTTTTAAATACCAAAGGACAAACTGCATTCATAGAATGTTAGGTAAAACCAGTGTTTTCACATATAATGTAAGTGAAAATATATACATAGCTGTCAATGAAAGCAGTATAGGACTATTTTTCCAAAACCAAAGAACATAATGCATTCATAGAGAATTAATTTTAACCAGTGTTCTGAGAATGATTGTAATGGAAAAGAAGTGCCTAGCAGTCAATGAATCCAGTATCTGGCTTGTTTTCAATACTGAGAAACACACTGAATTTATAGAACAATAGCTAAAACCAGGGTTTTCAATTTATTGTAAGTGAAAATAAGTGAATACCAGTCAATGAAACCAGTATCTGGCATAGTTTTCAAAATGAAGAACATACTACATTCACAGAGCATTAGGTAAATCCAGGCAGTTCACTTTGATTGTAAGTGAAAAAAAGTGAATAGATGAAAATGAAACCAGTATACTGCTTAGTTTTCAATACTGAAAAACATGCTGCATTTAGAGACCTTTAGGTAAAACCAGTTTTTGACATTGATTGTAAGTGAAAACAAGTCCATATAATTTATGGAAATCAGAGACTTGCTTACTCTTCAAAACTGAAAAATATACTGCATTCACTGAGCATTAGGTAGAACCACTTTTTTGACATAGATTGAAGGGAAAAGAAGTGCATAACAGTCAATAAAACCAATATCTGACTTAGTTTTCACAACAGGAGAACATACAGCTTTCAAAGAGGAATAGGTGATTCCAGGGTTGCGACATTGATTGTAAGTTAAAACAATTGCAGAGCAGTCAATGAAAGCAGTATGTAGTATAGTTTAAAAGACTGAAAAATATACAGCATTTACAGAACATTAGGTAAAACCATTGTTTTCACATTGTGTGTGAAAGCTAGTTCATAGCAGTCAAAGAAACCAGCATCTTTCTTTGTTTTTAATATTGAAAACATACTCCATTCACAGAGCATTAGGTGAAACCAGTGTTTTACATTTACTGTAAGTGAAAATAAGGGCATAACAGTAAATAAAACCAGTATCTTTTTTAGTTTCAAAACCCCAAGAACACACAGCATTCAAGAGTGTTACATAAAACCTGTGCTTTCATATTGATTGTAAGTGAAAACAAATGCATAATGGTCATTGAAACCAGTACTGGCTTCGTGTTTAAAAAGGAAAATATACTGCATTCACATAGCATTAGGTGAAACCAGGGTTGTGACATTGATTGTAGGTTTAAACAAGTGCATTGCAGGCAATGAAGCAAAAATGAGGCTTAGTTTTCAAAACTGAAGAACATTCAGGATCCACAGAATGTAAAACCAATGTTTTCTTATTGAGTATAAGTGAAAACAAGGGCATATCATTAAATGAAACAGGTATCTGGCTTAGATATCAAAATGAAAGAACATACAGCATTTACAGAGCATTACATAAAACCATTGATTTCAAATTGAATGTAATTGAAAACTAGCTTGTAGCAATCAAAGAAACCAGTGATTTCCTTAGTTTTCAATAATGAAGGTCATAATGCATTCAAAGAAATTTAGGTGAAATCAGATTTTTGACATTTACTGTAAGTGAAAATAGGTGTGTAGAAGTCAATGAAACCACTCTCTGGCTTAGTTTTAAAAACAAAAGAAGATATTGCATTCACAGAGTGTTAAGTAAAACCAGGGATTTGACATTGACTGTAAGTGGAAACCAGTGCATTGCAGTGAAAGAAACCAGTATCTTTCTTAGTTTTATGTACAGAAGAACATAGTTCATACAAAAGCATTAGTTGAAACCAGTGTTTTGACATTTATTGTTTGGAAAAGAAGTGCATAGCAGACAATGAAACATATATTGGGATTAATTTTCAAAACTAAAAGCATAGTACTTTCATGGACCATTTGGAAAAAGAGTGTTTTCACATTGATTGTAAGTAAAAACGAGTGCAGAGCGGACAGGGAAACCAGTATATGGCTTAGTTTTCACAATGGATGAACATACTGCATTCATAGAGGATTATGATGAACCAGTGTTTTGAGATTGATTGTAAGTTAAAACAAGGTTATAGTAAGTAATGAAACCAGTATATGGCTTAGTTTTCAAAGACAAAGAACATACTGGACTCACATAACATTAAGAAAAACAGTGTTTGATATAAATGTAAGTGAAAATATGTGTATATCATTCAATGAAACCAGTAACTGGCTTAGTTTTCAAAACTGCTTTCACTGAGTGTTTTGTAAAACCAATGTTTTGACATTGAGTGTAAATGAAAACAAGTGCAAAGCATTTAATGAAACCAAGATCTTGCTTAATTATCAAAAACAAAGAATAGACTGCTTTTATAGAGCATTAGGTAAAACTAGTGTTTTCACATTCACTGTAAGTGAAAACAAGTACATAGAAGGCAAAGAAACCAGAATCTTTCTTAGTTTTCAATACTGAGGAACACAGTGTTAAGACAAGGTTTTGACATTGGCTGTAAGTGAAAACAAGTGCATGACAGTCAATGAAAACAGTATCTTGCTTAGTTTTAAATACTGAAGAACATTGCATTCAAAGGCCATTTAGTAAAAACCAGTGTTTTGACATTCATTGTAAGTGAAAACAAGTGCAGAGCAGTCATTGAAACCAGTCTATGGCTCAGTTTTTAAAACCTAAGAACATACTGTATTCACAGAGCATTAGGTAAAACCAGTGTTTTTTAATTAATTATAATAAATGAAACTAGTATCTGGCTTAAATTTCAAACCCCAAAGCATACTGTAACACAGAGCCTTAGGAAAAAACAGTGTTTGATGTTGATTGTAAGTAAAACCAAGTGGCTAGCAGTCAATGAAACCAGTATCTAGCTTAGTTTTCAAACTGAAGAACATACTGCACTCACAGAGTTGTAGGTAAAACCAGTATTTTTACAGTGATTATAAGTGAAAACAAGTGCACAGAATTCAAAGAAATCAGTATCTTGTTTAGTCTTCAAAATTGAAGACTGCATTCACAGAGTGTAAGGTAGAACTAGGTTTTTGACATTGGTTGTATGAAAACAAGTGCATAACAGTCAATGAAACCAGATTCTGGCTTAGTTTTCAAAGCTAGAGAACATGCTGTATTCACAGAATGTTAGGTAAAGCCAGTGATTGACATTGTGTGATATTGCAAACAAGTCCATAGCAATCAAGGAAACAAGTATGTGGCTTAGTTTTCAAAACCATAGAACATACTGCTTTCACATAGTATTAGGTAAAACCAGATTTTTGACATTGATTGTAAATGAAAACAAGTGCACAACATTCAATCAAACCATATCTGGCTGAGTTTTCAAAACTGTAGAACATACTACATTCACAGAGCATTAGGAGAAACCAAGGTTGTGATATTGATTGGAAGTTAAAACAAGTATATAACAGACAATGAACCCTGTATCTAGCTTAGCTTTCAAAACTTAATTTTAGCTAAAACCAATGCTTTGACCTTGAGTGTAAGTGAAAAAAGTGCAAAGCATCCAATTAAACCAGTATATGGATTAACTTTCATAACCAAAGAACATAATGCCTTCACAGAGTGTTAGGTAAAATCCGTGTTTTCCCATTGACTTTAAGTGCAAACTAGTTCATAGCAGTGAATACAACCTGTATTTTGTTTAGATATCAATACTGAAGAACATACTGCATTCAGAGAGCATTAGGTGAAACTAGTGTTTTACATCGACTGGAAGTGAAACGAGTATCTGGCTTAGTTTCCAAACCAAAGAACATACTGCATTTACAGAGATTTAGGTAATCGCATTGCTTTCACATTGCAAAGAGAAGTGAAGAGCAGTCAGTGAAAGTAGTATATGGCAAAGTTTTCAAAACTGAAAAACATACTGCTTTCACAGTGTGTTAGGTAAAACCAGTGTTTTAACATTGATTGTAAGTAAAAACAAGTGCATGGCAGTCTATGAAACCGGTATTTGCCTTAGTATTCAAAACTATAGAAGCTCTGCATTTTCTGCACAATAAGTAAAACCAGGGATTTGACATAGCCTGTAAGTGAAAATAAGTACTTAGCAGTCAATGAAACCAGTATATGATTCAATTTTCAAAACCAAAAACTATACTGCATTCACACAGCATTTAGTAAAACTGAAGAACATACTGAATTCACTGAGTGTTAAGCAAAATGAGTGTTTTCACATTCATTGTAATAGAAAATAAATGCAGAGTGAACAGGGAAACCAGTATATGGTTTAGTAGTCACAACCAAAGAACATACAGCACTCACAGAGCCTTAGATAAAATCACCATATTGATATTGATTGGAGCTGAAAACAATTGTATAGCAGTCAATAAAATCAGGATATGGCTAAGTATTAAAAAATGAAGAACATACTGCATTCTCAGAGTAAGTAACATCAGGGTTTGGCATTGAATGGAAGTGAATACAAGTGCCTAGCAGCCAATGAAACCAGTATCAGGTGTATTTGTCAAAATAAAAGAACATACTGAATTCTCAGAACATTAGGTTAAACAAGACATTTCACACTGATTGCATGTGAAAACAAGTGCAGAGCAGTGAGGGAAACCAGTATATGGCTTAGTTTCACAAATGAAGAACATAATGCATATGCAGAGTATTAGGTAAAACCAGTGTTTTGAGATTGATTGAAAGTGAAAACAAGTGCATAGAGGTCAATGAAACCCAGTATCTGGCTTAGGTCTCAAAACTGAAAAATAGCCTGCATTCTAAGGGTGTTAGGTAAAACCAGTGATTTCACATTGACTGGATGTGAGAACAAGTGCATAGCCTTCAATGAAACCAGTATCTTGCTTAGTTCTAAGTTGTGAAAAACATGCAGCATTCACAGACTCTGTGGCAAAACTAGTGTTTTGACATTGATTTTAAGTGAAAATAGTGCATAGCAGTCAGTAAAAGCATTTTTCAAAACAGAAGAACATACTGCATTTACAGAGTGTCAGGTAAACCCAGGGTTTTGACCATAACTGTTAATGTAAACAAGCATTCAATGACATAAGTTTCAGGATTATTTGAAAAACTAAAGAACATACTGCATTCACTTAGCTTTAAGTAAAATGATTTTTTTCAATGACTTTAAGTGAAAACAAGTGCAGAGCAGACAGAGAAGCCATATATGGCATATTTTTCAAAAGCAAAGAACATACAGCATTCACAGTGATGTAGGTAAAACCAGTGTTTTGACATTGATTGAACATGAAATCATGTGAATAGCTGTCAATGAAACCAATATCTGGCTTAGTTTTTAAAACTGAAGAGTATACAGCATTCACCATGTGTTAGGTTAAACCAGTATGTCTCATTGACTGTAACTCAAAATGAGTGCAGAGGAGTCAAGTAAACCAGTCTATTGCTTAGTTTTCAAAACTGAAGAATATGCTGCATTCAAGAGTGTTAGATATAAACAGTGTTTTACATGGATTGTAAGTGAAATCAAGTGCATAGAAGTCAATGAAACCAGTATGTGTCTTAGTTTTAAAAACAAAAGAAAAAACTAAAATTAACAGAGTCTTAGGTAAAACCAGTGTTTTGACTTTGATTGTAAGTGAAAAAAGTGCAAATCATTCAAGGAAATGAGTATCTGGCTCAGTTTTCAAAAACAAAGAACATACTGCATTAACAGAGCATTAGATAAATCCAGTGTTTTCATTTTGACTGTAACTTAAAACAAGTCAAAGCAGTAAATGAAGCCAGTATCTGTCTTAGTTCTCAAAACTTAAGAACATACTGCATTCACAGAGTGCTAAGTAAAACCAGTGTTCTGACTTGGATTGTAAGTGAAAACAAGTTCACAGCAGTCAATGAAACCATTATCTCCTTAATTTTCAAAACTGAAGAACATAGAGCATTCACAGAGTGTTAGGGAAAACCAGTGTTTTCACATTGACTGTAAGTGAATACAAGTACAAAGGAGACAATGAAAACAGTATCTTTCTTAGTTTTCAACACTAAAGAATATGTCACATTCACAGAATGTTACATAAAACCAATGCATTGACATTGCTTGTAGATTAAAACAAGTTCATAGAAGCCAATGAAATCAGTATCTTGTCTAGATTTCAGAACAGAAGAACATACCTTATTCACAGAGCATTTTGTATACCCAGATTTTTCACATTCATTGTTAGTGAAAACAATTGTGTAGCAGTTAATGAAATGAGTGCCTGGCTTAGTTTTCAAAACTGAATAACATACTGCATTCACAGAGTTTTAGGTGTTTTGACATTAACTGTAAGTGAAAACAAGTGAAAAGCACCCAATGAACTAAATACCTTGCTTAGTTTTCAAAACTGAAAATCATACAGCATTCACAGAGTGTTAGGTAGAACCAGTGTTTTGACATTGATTGTAAGTGAAAACAAGTGCATAGCAGGCAAAGAATACATATATGCCTACATTTTCAAAACTGATGAACATAGTGCATTCACAGAGTGTTAGGTAAAAGAAGTGTTTTGACATTGAATGTAATTGAAAACAGGTGCAAATCAATCAATGAAACTAGTATTTGACTTAGTTTGTCAAACTGATGAAAATATTGCATTCTCCAAACTTTAGATAAATCTTGTTTTTTGACAATGTTAAGTGTATAAAAGTGCATAGCATTCAATGAAACAAGTATCTCAGTTCTCAAAACAGGAGAACATACTGCATTCTCTAAGTGTTAGGTAAAACCAATTTTTTTATATTGAGTTTAAGTGGAAAAAAGTGCATAACATTAAAGGAAATCAGTACTTGCCTTAGTTTTCAAAACCAGAAAACATAATGCATTCACAGACAGGTAAAACTATTGTTTTGAAATCAATTGTAAGGGAAAACAAACTAATATCAATTTTATTTTTCAAATAAGAATTACACAGTGAATTAAGAGTATTAGGTAAAACCAATGTTTTGATCCTGATTGTAAGTGAAAATATCTGCAAAGCAGTGGATGAAGTCAGTATCTGGCTTAGTTTTCAACACTGAAGAATATACTGCATTCACAGAACATTAGTTCAAACTAGTATTTGACATTGACTGCAAGTGAAATTAAATGAATAGCAAACAATGACACCAATATCTTGCTTAGTTTTCAAAAATGAAACAACTACTGTATTCATAGAGCCTTAGATAAAACCAGTGTCTTCACATTGACTGTAAGTGAATACAAGTGTATAGCAGTCAATGAAACCATTATCTAATCAGTTTTCAAAACTGGGGAACATACTTCATACACAGTGTTACATTAATCTATAGTTATTATTTTGACTTTAAATGAAAACATGTTCAAAACAGTCAATGAATCCAAAATCTTCCCTAGTTTTCAAAACAAAAATACATACTGCATTCTCATTGTTAGGTAAAACCATTGTTTTGACATTGAATTTAAGTGAAAACAAGTGCATAGCAGTCAAGGAAATAAGTAGATCCTTATTATTTTGAAAACTGCCTTAGTTTTCAAAACTGAAGAACATAGTGCATTCACAGAACATTGGGTAAAACAATTGTTTTGATATTGGCTGTAAGTGAAATCAAGTGCATAAGTGTCAATGAAATCAGGACTTGGCTTAGATTTCAAAACTGAAGGATATACTGCATTCACAGGTTGTTAGGTAAAACCAGTGTTTTGGCATTGATTGTAAGTGAAAACAAGTACACAGCAGTCAAAGAAACCAGTATCTGCCCTAGTTTTCAAAACCAAAGAAAACAGTTCATTGATAGAGCCTTCGATAATTCCAGTGTCTTCACATTGACTATAAGTGAAAACAAGTGCATAGCAGTCAATGAAACTAGTATCTGGCTTGGTTTTAAAAAACCAAAGAACATACTGCATTGTCAAATCATTAGGTGAAACCAGTTTGTCATTGAGTGCAACTGAAAACAATGCATAATATTCAAAGAAACAATTTGGCTTCTTTTTCAAAACTGTAGGGCATACTACATTCACATTAATTGAGGTAAAACCAATGTTTTGACATTGAGTGTAAAAGAAAATAAGTGCATAGAAGTCAAAGAAACCAGTATTTTATTAGTTTTACAAATGGAGGAACATACTGCATTCCCAGAATGCTATGTTAAACCATTGTTTTGACTTTCACTATATGTGTAAACAAGTGCATAGCAGTCAATGAAACCACTATTTGGCTCAGTATTCAAAACTGAAGAACATACTACAATCATAGATAGTTAGGTAAAACCAGTGTTTTGTCATTTATTGTAAGTGAATACAAGTGTATAGCAGTCAGTAAAACCAACATCAGGCTTAGTTTTGAAAACTTAAAAACTGAAGTACATACTTCATTCACAGAGTGTTAGGTAAAATGAGTTTTCCCATGGATTGTAACTGAAAACAAGAGAATAGCTCTCAATGAAATAAGTATCTGTCTTATATTTCAAAACTGATCAAAATACTGTATTCACAGAGCATTAGTTAAAAACAGTGTTTTGACATTGATGGTAAGTGAGAGCAATTACATAGCAGTCAATGAAACCAGTATCTGGCTTCGCTATCAATACAAAAAAGCATACTGCATTCATAGAGTGTTATATAAAACCAGTGTTTTCACAATGATTATGAGTGAAAAAAGTGCATAGCAGTACATGAAATGTGTAGGTGTCTTGGTTTTCACACCCAAAAAAATACTGTATTGTAAGAGCATTAAGTAAAACAAGAGATTTTTATTGATTTTAAGTGAAAACAATTGCATAGCATTCAATGAAACAATGAAACAACTATTCTAAGTCTTTTTCAAAACCATAGAGCATACTGATTTAAGAGAGATTTAGGTAAAAGCAGTGTTTTGACATTGATTTGTAGCAGTCAATGTAATCAATATCTGGCTTAGTTCTCAAAAGAGAAGCGCATATTGCATTCACAGTGTTAGGTAAAATCAGGGATTTTACATTGATTGTAGTGAAAACAAGTGCAAAGCAGTCAATGAAATAATTATCCATCAGTTTTCAAGATTGAGGGAAATACTGCATTCATAGAGCATTATGTAAAACAAGTGATTTGATATTGACAGTTAGTGAAAACAAGTGCATAGCAGTTAGTGAAACCACTGTCACTTATCTTGCAAAACAGAAAAAAAACACTGCATTCAGAGTTGGGCAAATCAGAGTTTTGACATTGAGTGTATGTGAAACAAGTGCATAGCACTCAATGAAACCAGTATTTTAGTTTAAAAATTGAAGAACATAATGCACTCACGGAGCAGTAGGTAAAACCAGAGGTTTGACATTGTAACTAACACAATTGAATAGCATTCAATGAAACAGCTACTTGGCTTAGTTCTTCAAAGTGAAGAACATACTGCATGCACATAGCATTAGGCAAAATCAGAGTTTTGACATTGACTATAAGTGAAAACAAATGCATAAGAGTCAATGAAACCAGTATCTACCTTAGTTTTCAAACCAACGACCTACTGCATTCATAGAGCCTGAGATAAAATGAGGGTCTTCACATTGAATGTAATTGAAAACAAGTGTGTAGCAGTGAATGAATCCAGTATCTGGATTGCATTTCAGAACAGAAGAACTTACTGTATTCCTGGATATTAAGGTAAAAACAGTGTTTTGACATTGATTATAAGTGAAAACCATTGCATAGCATTCAATGAAAGCCCTATTTTGCTCAGTTTTCTTAAACCAAGAACATACTGCCTCCACAGACATTTCAGGAAAACCAGTGTTTTCACACTGATTGTAAGTGAATACAAGTTCATGGCAGCCCTTAAAACCAATATCAAGCTTAGTTTACAAAACAGAATTGTATACTTATTCACAGTGTTTTAGGTCAAATGAGGATTTTCATATTAAGTTAACTGGAAACAAGAGCATAGCTGTCAAGGAAATAAGTATCTGTTTCAGTTTTCAAAATTGAAAAAAATACTGCATTCACAGAGCATTAGGTAAAACCAGTGTTTTGACATTGGTGGTAAGTGAAAGAAAGTGCATAGGAGTCAATGAAACCAGTATCTGGCTTAGCTTTCAAAACTGAAGAATATTCTGCATTCAGGAAGAGCTAGGAAAAAACAGTGTTTTGACAGTGACTGTGAGTGAAAACAAATGCATAGTTGTCAATGAGCCAGTATCTGGCTTAATTTATAAAACAAGAGAAAATACTGCATTCAGAGGGAGCTAGATAAAACCAGTGTTTTGAATTCATCTGTAAGTGAAAACAAGTGCATAATGGTCAAAGAAATGGTTATCTGGCTTAGTTTTCAAAACTGAGGAACATACTGCATTCACAATTTGTTAGGTAAAGCCAGTGTTTTGACATTTACTGTAAGTGACAACATGTGCATAGCAGTCAATGAAACCACCATGTGGCTTAGTTTACAAAATGGAAGAACATACTGCATTCACAGAGAGCTATACAATACCAAGTTTGAAACTGATTGTAGGTGAAAACAGGAGCATAGAACTGTATGAAACCAGTATCATAATTATCTTTCAAAACTGAGATATAAACTGCATTCACACAGCAGTAGATAAACCAGTGTTTTGATTTGAAAGTGAAAAGTTCATAGCAGCCCATGAGCCTGTAACTGGCTTAATTTTCAAAACTGAAGAACATACATCATTTACAGAGTGTTAGTTAAAACCAGTGTTTTTACATTGACTGTACATGTGAACAACTGCATAGCAGTCAGTGAAACCAGTATCTGTCTTAGTTTTCAAAACAGTAGAACATACTTCATTCACAGAGCAATATGTAAAAACAGTGTTTAGACATTCACTGTAAGTGAAAGCAAGTGCATAGCAGTCAATGAAAACAGTATCTGGCATTGTTTTCAAAACTTAAGCACATACTGCATTCAAAGACCATCAGGTAAAACCATAATTTTGACATTGTAAGTGAAAGCAAGTGCATAGCATTCAATGAAACCACTATTTGGCTACGTGTTCAAAAGAGAAAAACATAAAGCATTCACAGTTAGGGAAAACCAGTGCTTTGACATCAATTATAAGTGAAATCAAGTGCAGAACATTCAATATAAAGATTATCTTATTTGTTTTCAAAACTGAGGAACGTATTGCATTCACAGAGCATTAGATTAAAACAATGTTTTGACTTTAAGTTCAGTCAAATAAATTTATAGTAGTCAATGAAACCAATAACTGGCTTAATTATAAAATGAAAGTGCATTCTGGATTCACAGAGTGTTACATAAAACCAGAGTTTTGACATTGAGTGTAAGTGAAAATAAGTGCATAGATGTCAATGAAACCAATATCTGGCTTAGTTTTCAAAGCTGAAGTATTGACTGAACTCACAGAGCATTAGGTAAAACCACTGTTTTGACATTGACTGTAAGTGAAAACAAGTCCACAACATTCAATGATACCACTATTTCATTTAGTTTAAAACTGAAGATAATACTGCATTGACATTGCTTTAGGTAAAACCAATGTTCTTACATTGATTGAAAGTGTAAGCAAGTGTATTGCAGTCAAAGAACCAGTATCTGGCTTAGTTTTCAAAAGAGAATATACTGAACTCAAAGCATGCTTTTTAAAACCAGTGTTTTGGTATTATCTGTATGTGAAAAAATGTACATAGCTGTCAATGAAACCAGTATCTGTAATAGTTTTCAAAATTGAAGAACACACCGAATTGACAGAGTATTAGTAAAACCATGGTAACTGAAACAAATGCATAGTAGTCAATGAAAAGGGTATCTGGCTTAGATTTCAAAACTGAAGAATATACTGTATTCAAAGAGTATTAGGTAAAACCAGTGTTTGGACAGTGTTTGCAACTGAAAGCAAGTGCATTGCAGTCAATGAAACCAATATCTTATTAGTTTTCAAATCAGAAGAACATGGTGCATTCACAGATGGTTAGGTTAAGCTAGTGCTGACTTTGAGTGTAAGTGAAAACAAGTGCATAGCAGTCAATGAAACAAGTGTATGACTTAGTTTTTGAAACAGGAGAAAATACTGCATTCACAGAGCACTCAATAAAATCCCAAGTTTTGACAATGATTGTACATATAAAGAAGAGCATAGCAGTCAATAAACAAATATCTGGCTTAGTTTTCAAAACCGAAGCACAACTACATTGACAGTCATGTAAAACCAGTGTTTTGAAATTAACTGTAAGTGAAAACAAGTGCATATCAATCAATGAAACAAGTATTTGGCTCAGTAATCAAAACCAAAGAACATAGTGCACTCATGGAGAGTTGGGTAAAACAAGGGTTTTGACAGTGATGTAAAACCAGTGTTTTCAAATTGAGTGTAAGTGAATTCAAGTGCACTCCAGTCAATGAAACCAGTATCTGGCTGTTTTGGTCAGCCACAGGAGTGCCTTTTGAAATATACCACAGATTGGTCGGTCTTTATAAAGGGTATTTATTTGGGGTAGAAGCTTACAGTTACCAGGCCACAAAGCATAAATTTCTTCCCATACCAAAGTCCATGTCCTGGAGGAAGATGGCTGCCGACGTCTCCAGGGCTCAGGCTTCCGGGTTCCTTTGTTCCC
>PVKH010007854.1:0-19888 GCA_004027955.1 Chaetophractus vellerosus | reverse complement strand
CGTGGCGGCTCTTGCCCTGTCCGTGGCAGCTTCTTGCCCTGCCCACGGTGGCTCCAGCCCGCCCATGGCGGCTTGCCATTCTCAAGGCGGTCTGCCCGCTAGAGAGGTCCCCGGGAATCGAACCCAGGGCCTCCCATGTGGTATGCTGGCTATCCACTGGGCTATCGAGCCGGCCCCTTTATTTATTTGTTTAAATATTTATCACCCTCTCCCCCAGATGGCTGTCTCACCTGTCTGTTCATTGTTTGCTCACCTTCTCCAGGAGGCACCAGTAACCGAACCCAGGACCTTCCACATGGGAGGCAAGTGCCCAACAGCCTGAGCCACATCTGCTCCCTGTGGGCTACGGCGTCTGCTGGCTTGTGTTGTCTGCTCATTATGGTGGTGCGGCGTCTAGCTCATTGCGGCGGGTGCAGTATCTGCTCATCGTCTTTAGGAGTCACCGGGACCCGAACCTGGGACCTCCCATGTGGTGGGCGGGTGCCCAACTGGTTACGCCACATCCACTTCCCCATTTCTGTTCTTTTGTTTCCCACACTGCATTATGTCTCTTTCTCCCTAATGAGACTCGAGTTCCTGAGGGCAAGGTCTTTCTTGCTCATATTTGTATCTAAACGTGAAGACAGATGTTTATACATTCTTTTCCCATCACCAAGTGAGTGAATGTGGGCTCTGTTGTCATATTGGGTCCATTCCCATTAGTTGTTTATGAACTAAATATTGCCTCGCTTACCTTCTTACCCAGCATAAATCTCACGGGCAGTCATTTAATCACTGTTTTCATATATGGGTAACACCCTGCCCTTCCTTGCTTCATCTTATTCACTAGACTGAAAACAACCCAAGTTATGTTCAGCTCTCCACAAATTCAAGGCCTGTACCTGTGCAACTTGATGAGGCTGGCAGAAAACGTTGTTGCCAGGTCTCACTTTAAATTCATGATCCGGAACCTCAAGTAGACTCTCAGTGCTGTCCAACAGCACTACGTTTTTTTTTACTCTGCTAAGCAACCAATTCATATTTTTTCTTTGTCAGGCCTCTAGTCCTTCCACCTTTCTTACTCTCAGCTGATGGCATTTCTTCCTGTTTCACTGAGGTCAAAGCAGTCTGAAGAGAACTTCCATAACTTCCCACCACTGCCTCTACCCTGCCTGCATGTGGGTTCATCATCTCTGCCTTTGCTCCCTCCTGATGCTATAGATGAAATGTCTGTCCCATCTAGGGCCAGTCCTCTACTCAAGGACATTGCTCCAGTAGTTCTAGCTACTGTGTCATCACTTTCCCTCCTTTCTACCTGATTAAACCCATCAGCATACGAACTTGCTGCTATTTATCCCATCTTAAAAAAACAGAAAACAAAAACTTGTTTGGGAAGCAGATGTGGCTCAAGCAGTTGGGTGCCTGCCTACCACGTGGGAGGTCCCAGGTTTGGTTCCTGGTGCTTCCTTAAAAAAAAAAAAAGATGAGCACACAATGAACAGACACAGAGGAGACAGTGAGTACTGACAACAGGGGGTGGGGTGGGGAGAGAAATAAATAAAAATAAAACCTTAAGAAAAAACAAAACCTGTTTAGTGGCTGGTTCTAGGTCTGTGGTAGAAAATATAAAAGATGAACCTGGAATATCTTGTCATATCAGATAGCAAGGAAGCTATCAGAGATGCTAGGGGTTATGTCAGAAAGCTACTGGCAAAAGATGGGGCAATTTGAACACCAATAAGGATAAAAATGACGAGATTAAAATACAGTAAATATGTTTAATCGATGAGCTCATGATGCAAGAAAAAAAAAAGAAAAGAAATTGGACATTGTTTTAGTTTCCTTGTTGCTAAATCAGATACCATGCAATACTTTGGCTTACACAATGGGAATTTATTGGCTCATGGTTTTGAGGCTAGGAGAAGTCTAAAATCAAGGTGTCATCAAGGGGATGCTTTCTTTATGAAGACTGAGGTTCTGGGGCTGGCTGTTGGCGACCCTTGGTCTTGGCTTTTCTGTTGCATGGCAATTCTGTGGCAGCTTCTCCTGGGTTTTCTCTTCTCTTCCAGTTTTCCTTGACTTTCAGCTTCTGGCAGCTCCCTCTGTGGCTTTTTTTCTCTCTCTGTGACCTATCCCATAAGGCCTTCGGTATTGGATTAAGACCAATCCTGGACCACACGTTGTCTGAAGTAAACTTACCAAAAGGTCCTGTTCACGTCCACATGAAAGGATTAAGGTTAAGAACGTGTTTTTCTGGGGTAAATAGCTCCAAACAACCACAGTCATTTTTGGATGATGCTGAAAAATCAACTTTTTTTTTTTTTTTAAAGATTTATTTTATTTATTTATTTCTCCCCACCCCCTTGCTGTTTTTCACTTGCTGTGTCTGTTCGTCTTCCTTGTTTCTTTAGGAGGAACCGGGAGCTGAGGGACCTCTGATGTGGGAGGGAGGTGCCTAATCGCTTGAGCCACCTCTGCTCCCTGCTTTTGTTGTGTCTCTCATTATGTTTTTTCCTCCCTGCTTCTCTTGTTGCATCATCTTGTTGTGTCATCTTGCTGCACTTGCCTATCGCGCCAGCTCCCTGTCTTCTTTAGGAGGCACTGGAATCCGAACCAGTGACCTCCCATGTGGTAGGTGGGAGCCCAGTCGCCTGAGCCACATCTGCTTCCCTCAACTCTTATTTTGAAATCTGATAAAAAATAAAAAGGGGAAAAGGAGAAGCATATATAACTGCCTTTCCTATGCAAAATGAGTAACCAAATCATAATTGAGAGAGAAGCTTCTCTTGATAGAAGTTTCTGGACAAATAAATGCAGAAGGAATCTAGTGAGTTAAGGATCTAGGAATTTAGTATCAGTGGCTGCTCCCATCACAAAAAGAGAGCCTAACAGACATTATATACTTCTTGAAGAATAATATACCACCACCTCTGAAACAGTTTTGTTCAAAAAAATCAAACTTGAATCAATCAAATTTACAAGAGATAGAGGACTGAGGAACATGCTAAACTACACAAAGGATGTAATTAGCAAAACCCAGATTGTGGGAAACTTAAGGACACACTGTGGGGAAACTGATAGATTAAAAGTGACCTAAGACGACATCCCTGCCCTGCCCTGCCCTGCCCCTCCCCCCTCCCCAATACACAGACAAAAACCAAACAGAAACAAAACCACAGGCAAAGCTGTAATGATTAGGGGTGGCCATATGGGTGATAAAAATCCAGCGACTAGTAAGGGAATGATTGCCATAAAGTTGGGAGAGTGGTTACTTGTGGTTGATCACTTGTTCAGGGTGTCTGGTTGTGGTCACGGCAAGTTGCAAGCTACCAGTATCCTTCATTTGATTTTTTGTGGTGGCCTCCTGACTGGTTTCACTTCTGCCTTGCTCCATTGCCAAATACCTGAGTGACTCATGGTATTTGATGGATAATACAGGGGAATGGCAACACTA
Source organism: Chaetophractus vellerosus (assembly GCA_004027955.1). Classification (NCBI taxonomy): domain Eukaryota; kingdom Metazoa; phylum Chordata; class Mammalia; order Cingulata; family Chlamyphoridae; genus Chaetophractus; species Chaetophractus vellerosus. The sequence continues at coordinate 16,455 of PVKH010007854.1, read as the reverse complement.
AGATCTTTTTCAGACTTCTGGAACACCTAGACAGTTAGAAGTAGCCCCAGAATTCCTGGAGACAGGCGTTAGAGGAAGTCTACATATAGGGGCTATTAAAAGGAATATCAAGAGATACGTAAAAGACGACCACTCCATTGTTGCTAGCAGAGTATGTGAGAAGTCATGAGATAAAGTTCTTATTCAAACCAGGAAAACATCAAGACTTTCTGCGATTTTTATTTTCAGTAGAGATGAAATTAAATTAAATTCTTCTCAATGGGCAGTATACCATCTAGCAGCAAATGGTCAAGATGGTAGGTCCAAGGTTATAAAATCTAACTACGTGAACACTTTCATCAGTATCATGCTGTAGGACTGAAAATGGCGAATTGAATTACATACTGTCCTAATGTCACACATCATGAAAAGAAAAACTATGTATAAGCTGCTGTTGCTTACTACAGTGATCTGGAATCCCGTGGGGGAATTATCTGTGATGTTTACAAACTGAAGAAGGAAGCAATTAGGAATTTCAGAAAAGAAGGAGATGTACTTGGAAATATCAGAATTTATGGGACCAAAACTAAATAGGGTTACCCTTAATATATTGTTATTACGGTGTAGATGACGTGTTTCAGGACTGACCTCATGTGGTTGCTTCACCTTAAGGGTAACCATCAATTCAGTCTTACCATCAGCCATGTTAAAAAAAATCAGATCTTTTAGTTTCATGGTAAACAACCCACAAAAAGCAGAATAATAAATAAAATATTGCCTCATTAATTTTCTACACTGCATGTAAAAACTCAGCACCTAGAGCATCATTTAGTGTTTCAACCTACAATCCTTTTATACAGTCTAATAATTCCTAAGTTTATAATTTTTCAGTAATTATGTTATATAAATACCTGTAGGTTGGCTGTTTCATAATACCATAAAGAGAGGTTGACTGGAATTTCTTAGTAGCTACTTAACTTTCTTGATTCTTTTATTTTTAAGCTTTAACCCCAGAGAGCAGCCTTTCCCTGTTTTTGGTGTCTTCTTATTTTTGTAATAGTCATTTCCCAGATATTTCATTCTTGGATTCCCTTTTACCCTGAGGCCTATACTGACTTGATTGGTGAATGAAGCATAGTGGTAGACCCATGTGGAGGGTAGACTGCTCTGCTTGCAGAATTCAGAGGCATCGGACTATTATCACCTGGTGACTTTGCATTTCCAATGGCACAACTTCAGCCAGCAGCAAATGAGTCATAGAGGCCGTGCAGAAGTTGCTGCTGGTCACTGTCTGATCCACTGCAGCTGTCCATGAAGGACATGATGTTTTGCATTTTGGGTGGAGTGTGTAGAGACCCTCGGTCCTGTTTAACTTGATCTCCTCTCTGCCTATTACATTTGTACTGATGGGCACATTACTTTCTCTGTTCCACATTCTAGGTGCTCATGTGACCATCACAGATCGAAAAGTAGCATTAGAATTTCTTAAATCAAACGTTCAAGCCAACTTACCTCCCCATATCCAATCCAAAGCTGTTGTTAAGGAGCTGACTTGGGGACAAAATTTGGGGCATTTTTCACCTGGAGCATTTGACTTGATACTTGGAGCTGATATCATATATTTAGAAGAAACATTCACAGATCTTCTTCAAACACTGGAACATCTCTGCAGCGACCACTCCGTGATTCTTTTAGCTTGTCGAATTCGTTATGAACGGGATAACAACTTCTTAGCAATGCTGGAGAGGCAATTTACTGTAAGTAAGGTACACTATGACCCTGGAAAAGATGTACATATTTACAAAGCACAGAAGCAAAACCGGAGGGAGGACTTATAGTTGGCTATAATTTATAAATGTATAACGTATAATGGTATGATGTATAATGTCAATGAATATGCCAATTAAAGTCATAGACTGGGAATATGCCAATTTAATTAAATGGCTTGCTGTACACAAAGTCTAACCAGAGGTTCTTGAGGGACAGAGCACACATGCAGTTTTAGAACTTGTTCTACTTGCTGTGGCTTTTTAGTCATGTTTTACTCATTTTGAAATTCAGTTAACATTAAAGTGTGTGAGATTTTGGTTTATGTTGTTTCTGTATGCCATGCCGTTCCCTCTTGATAAACAATTTTCATTGATGATATGATAAAGGGCTAGTATAATGGTGTCTTCAAACCAGTGAGTTTTTTGGTGAGGCTAAATCATGCAAATTATTTTAAGCACATTCTGAGATATGTAATATTTAGCCCAGTTTTCTTATTTTCCATATATCAAACAAGAGGTTTAACATAGATTATGTGAGTCATTAATGCTATTGAAATCTTCATCTGCCCGTTCAAAATCTTAAATACTTTTGTTTGAGTTTAGGATGTGACCTTTCTTGAGAGTCTCCTATCATGCTTTTTTATTTGCTTTCAGATATAGGTATGGAAACAAAGGAATAAATAGAAATATAATTTTATGTGCTTTTTAAAAGCACTTAAAATCTTGGACCTGCATGTGCTGTGAATAGGATATCTTCTTTAGATGAAAAGCTGTGGGTTTTCCCTTTAGCTTCATCCTTTCTCAGAGGTTGTTTTTGTATGTTTCTTTCTTAGGCTTTCTTTGCCTTCTTAGAATACGGAGGATGACAGTAAAAAAGTTTTAAACCTCATCCCTCCATGGAAGTTAGCTCCCTAAGAATAAGTTCCTTCTGTAGCATACTTGTAGTTACTTATTCAGTGCCCATAATCTCCACTAGACTGTAGGCTTCTTGAGGGCAGTGAATGCTTTTGCCTTTCTCTGTTGCCTCAATACATAGTATATCATAACCACCCACATATTTATTAAATGAAAAGATACATTCCAATTAGAGGGTGTTGATCTTTGGTTGAATGACTGCTACATTGTTTTATGATTATCTTTGAGAGATTTTATGGATCAAGTGATATACACATAAACCTTGCTTTTACAATGTAAAGCTGGGAACAACTTAAAAAAGTCTAGACCAGAAGAATACTATCATTTCGATATGGTATTTGGTACTAGAGATAAATTTCTTTTGCAGGGCATGAGAAACATGACCTCGTTTTTCCCCCACTCTTCACACTTTTATGAATATCTTGGATGTGAAAATACCCAATATATTATTTTCTACATATATTTTAAATATAGGTTTTAGTTTAATAAAGTTGAATTAAAAGTTGTGAGTATTCTGTAATATACCAGCCTAACATAATTCTGATAAATGCACATGGAATGGAAATATCCATAGCCTGAGTGCATAAATGCCATACTGCAGCATGAACCTGGTCTTTTTTTTTTTTTAAGGAGGTACCAGGGATTGAACCCAGGACCTTGTTCATGGGAAGCAGGTGCTCAACCACTGAGCAACATCCACTTCCTAACATGGTTTTTTAAAACAAGTAAAATAAAAGCCCTGTACTATCACCAGCACTGTAATGAAAAGCCAACCCTATTTTGGTATGTTACTGAAATAAATATATTAGCACTCAACTCCTTTGCTTTAGGGTCTGAACTTCAGATATAGATATTAAAATGAGTGTGCATAGGGCTTATGATTGGGTTATGTCTTATATTTTCATAAAATATTAAGTAAAAAACAGAAGGTAATTTTTTTTCTCCTTATTTTGTAAATAGAAGAGGCAGGAAAAATTGAGCGGGAATAGTTTGGTTGTGTAAGTAAAAATCGGTTTTTGTTTTTTGCTTTTTTGGCTTTAGGTTTAAAAGGTTGTTCCAGGTCAGGCTCCCTGGGGAAATAAACTCAAGAGTTGGAGATCAAGGTCCAGGAAGTTTAAATGGAAATGCTTTCAAGATCAGTACCTCTGAGATACTCTGAGGGAGTACAAGAAGCAGGATTTGGAAAAGTAGAAATTGGGCCGGGATGCAGTCAAATAAGTCCTTAGCCTGAGAGGGATGGTCTGTAGCTTTGCCATATTAAGGCAAGGGTCTTTATACCCGTGTGAATTTGGCATTGGATGTAGGAGGCATAACCGTGGGGTGGTGGCTTCCTTGGGCTGAAGACAATTCCTGGTCAGGCACTCAGCTGAGTTCCAACAGCAACCAACACTCCCAGAAGCTGGGGAAATAAGTCCTGGGGTGGGGGTTATGTGAGGGGAGGAGGGGAATCTGGGTGGCCTCACCATAGTATCCACTACAAATGTCAATGAAGTTATGACATTTTTCACTATGCTGAAAATACTAATTTATCTTATAAATGTACATTTTAAGTGTGCTTGCTTCGTCCTCAAGTTAGATGGAAACCTAGTCCAAACCTTTACTAATAAGCCTTCTCACATTTCTTAATTTCTTTACACTTAGGTAGTTAAGTTATCCAGTAGGTATCAGTAACTTTACCCCAATTAATATCAACTACTACTGCAAAGATGCTATGGTAAAATATGTGTAGACCAACCACTATAAAGTATGTTATTGTTTTGTAAGTACTTTACTTCAAGGGTATCTTGCTTTAGTTTGTGATTGATCTGGAGCCCTGGTAACATCTTCAAATAGTTGCTAGTAGAATATTTTCACACAAAAGCATTGGAATTCTAATCATTCAAAATTCTTATTTTATCTTAACACTAAATTGAAAGGACAGAGGCCCTATTTCTTGAGTTTTTTTCTCTTACAGAATGCCTTACACATAAAAGGTATGCAAGTGCATGAAATGAAACTGTGCTAGGGAAGTTAACTTTGATGGATCATGAGGATTCTTTTTTTTTTTTTTTTTAAACAAGGGGGTGAGTATGTTTTTCTTCAGAAATTACACTCATCCCCAATAGCTATACAACCTACCTTCCCTCTCAAATATCTGGAATAAGCTACTCTGAGCCAATAGTAATGATTACCCACCTTCCACATGGCCTTATTTAAATAGTATTTCAAACCTTTATACCAAAACAAATACATCAGGGCTAAATTGTTAAGGTACTATGTACTCTTTGTAGAAATGATTTGCACCTACTGAAGAGCATTTATTTTTCAAATTAAAGAGAATACGTGATGAAAAACATTATGGAAAATACATTTTGAATGCAAAACCCAAGAGAAAGTGTAGTCTAGCACTAGACTACAGAAAAGAGCCAAATAACATTAAAATGAGAAGATGGAAAAGAAAAGTGTAGATATGGTGTGCTGGCATATTTTAGTGCCTTGCAAACAGTGCATGGTTACAAGTACATAAATGGTGCACACTGAAGAATTTTCAATTCTTTGCCAATAACACGAACCAGTTTCAATTGAAAGGATTTTAGGGGAAAGAAGAAAAAAAAAAAAAAGGATTTAAGGGGAGATAGCAAAGCTCATCAAAAATTTCCAGGTCTAAAATATAAAAAATACTGTTAATAAGATTTTAAAAATTATAGGCAAGTGAAATTGTTCATGAAATGTCTTGGCTGTACTAGTACTGTGCTTGCTTAGGCAGATTTCATTGCTATGAACAGGCCAACGTATGGAAAATTCGATGGGCTTATAATTAGTAAATCAACATTAATCAGCAAAAGAGCAATTCCATGTGTTAAATGCCTGGAATTTTAGTTAACGATTTTGTAATCTTCAAGGCTATATAAGAACTGCTAATTCTGTCCTTGGAAATAATCAAGTACAATCCCACAAAGTTTTAAAGTGTTAATTTTTTAATGACCAATTCTTTTAAGACTAGTTACATAATAGCAGTAATGCAGAGGCTGTGGAATTTAATAGTAATAATATTGTCTGGAATGTTTTATCTTAAATACAATTTATGCTCCTGATAGACAAGGATTAAATATAGTTTATACTTTATATTTTCAATTGTTTAACACATTGCTGTGTTCAGAAAGGGAGCTCAATAAACTTTTACTCATGAAAATAGGAACTCCTTTACAAAGTAGCTACTTTATTAAATTACCTAATGTCTGTGTTTTATTTCTTCTTGTCTACTTAGGTAGAGATTAATACACTCTCAAGAATAACAGTTACCATGAATTTATATATAAAAGATCCACCTCCAACAATCAATTCTGCTTGATCTGTATACTTTTAGTTTATGGTAGTTGAAGTATTTTCTGTCAATTCTTAGATTCTTAACAAAACAAAAATAAAACCTTAAAGTATGTTTAACAAGCACTATAAAACTTACTCAGTATTGGTAAGTGATCCTAGATATAGGATCCAATTTTAACGGCGAAATAAGCACATGCTTTATTTTAGGGTCAGAGAAAGTCATAATCCTACTGCTCTTCAAAACCTTTATCTAGAGGGAAGTAGTAGTTTCAGATTCTTTACCAGGAATGAGGCTAGTCATTTTTGAATACAGAGGGCCCCTGTTCTGGGAAACCAGAGACTTAGGTTCTCATCATAGTACTGACATGAGCTGCATGACATCTGGGCAGATCTTAAAATTTGAGGATTTGATTGTTACCTCTGAAGTCTCTTTCAGCTCTAAAGTCATGTTACACCTTTCTTTCTACAACCAGAGAAGATAGTCTATTGAAAAATTAAGTTTCTTCGCTGAGAATAGTATTTCTAAGGGAGACAGTATAACAGGAGAAAAAGATTTTAAAAATTATAAGGCAAGGTTTTATTCAAGGTTGGTTCTACTTTTAATTAGTCTTCCTGGTGGCAGCGGCCGTGGTGGGGTAGATTGTGAAATTTGACATCTGAAAAAAAAAAACCCGGAGCGGGTGTAGCTGAAGTGGTTGAGCACCTGCTTCCTACATGGGAGGTCTGGGGTTCAATCCCAGGTCCCAGTACCTAAACACAAAACACAAAACCAAAACCAAAACCAAAACAAAAAACAAAAAACAACAACAAAAAAAAACAAATCAAGATTTTTTTATTAATTTAGCAGATTCTTAAAAATGCTTAGGAAACAGTCTCCAAATAGAAAGAAATCAGTATTTCAGACAGAACAGAATTTTCAATTAGTATGTATGCTGGAGATACACTAGCTTAGATATGTATCTACACAAACTTGTGTATATCTTTATGAGTCAAAAGTTTCACACCTAAGGGTCCACAAGAGAGTACTGGTTAGATAAAAGTATGACATCCATATAATGGGATACAACACATGTGTTGACTGAGGCAGATGTACATATACCGAAAGAGACCCATCTCCAAGGCACATTCAGCAAAAAAAGCAAAGTGCAGAACTTTCATAAGCCATTTGTGTAAAAAAGATATAGGTAAGGGGAAGGGGAGAATATACATTTTTATGTGCATGTATCTATAGATTATCACCAGAAAGATACACAATAAACTGCTTTACTGTTTGCCCTTTTGTACTGTTTAATTTTTTTCCAAATGTAGGTAATAGCTCAAAAACAAAATCTCTCAGTTTCAAAATATTAAGAATGAAACTCTAGTTCTTTCAATACAATGGCAGGTGTAGCCCGCTTAAACACAGCTTGGCAATTACCACAAAATAATCTAATAATAAACACACCTATTTTCAGACATTGAATCAATATTATAGGAAACAATCTCACCCCATTCTCCTATACCCTTCAAATTTTGATATTATCACAGAATTTTAGAACTGCAAAGGGACCTGAGAGTTAGCTTTTCCTATTGCTCTTCCAATGCAACCATGCGCATTTTAGAACACCAGAAATACCTGGTTATGTTTCCTATCAGTTCTGTCTCAATAAGGTAGCAAAAATCTCCAGATCTTCGAATAGGCACTGTTCAATCTTACAGGTTAAAAAAAAAAAAGATCTTGGGCTAAAATTTAGGATGTACAGGAAAATGATTACTTCATTACTTTAATTAAAGATATATTTTCTTGCTGCTTGAATCCATTTTTGTTGCTTGGCAAGACCAGCTTGTAATGTATTCTAACATTCTAGATGTATTTGCTCATCTAACAAAAGTAATAAACCTAAGTCCAAGAAAAGACAGCTTTTCACTACTACTAAAAACCAAAATATAAAGATCCCAGCCCCAAAAAAGAGACTTAGAGAGTTTTTAAAAGCATATTTATGTGACTGCACATAATTGTTTGTGTAAAAAGGGCATTATGACAGTTGATACCACAAAGAATACAGTAAGAAAAAGCACTTTATGACAATATTTCACAAATTCACAAAGATCACTTTAATATACAAAGCAATTGCTATCATTTTGAACACAAAGCAGCTAATATGTACATAGTGTTAATAAAATGCATTATAACTCAGTACATTTATTTTCTCTTTACACAGATAAAGCACAAAAAGATTAGGTAAAAAAATTAAAACAGGGATGTTTCTAGAATGTAGGGAATTTTATTACAAATGTACTTCCCTCATTATAGTTATTTATTTAGTATTCAACTCCAATAGAAACATCAGAGTTAAAAGCAATACCCTGTTTTGTGCTGATAGTTTTAGGAGGACATATTCATTACCACAATCCTCCAGGAAAAACCCAAAAACCAAAACACCTTTCTCTCTAGAAACTTCCCTGATTATTTTGTTTCTAAAAAGTTTCAAGTGATACATCTAGGTTAAAAATAATTACTTTTGGGGGGAATGACAACTGACACGTGGACAAATCAGTCAAGGACAACTTTACATGGAAAACTGCTAACTAGCACTTTGCTTTTTTCCACCCCTAATAAATCTATACTCACAGAAAAATGTTGACAAGTTATTTTCCACTTTTAATATAAATAATTTTATTACACAAATTGGAGTGGCATACGGATAAAAATATGCCTATGAAGCATTTACCAGTTCAATTTTAAAAACATAAGAAAATAAAACCTCCCAAACACAAAGATAGGTCATTTCTCTTGGCCAACTAAGATCATTATCTGCAGGGATTTTCCTTCTTCCCTACCAAATTTTAAACTATCTCAGATGTACTGTCACATGTCTGAGATGCTCTACAGCTGGAGAGAAGCTTGGAAATGCTATACTTCGTTCTATAGGCAAGTATTAAATAATGCCTGTATAAAGTAGGTAAAATATGAAATTCCTACCGTCTGGCTTTTTTCACAGACATTTCCTGAGGCTTGTTCATTTTCCTTTTCCTTGCTGATGAGAGTATTTCAAAACGTATGATATTGTACCCCTGCTAGGACCTGCACCCACAGTACCAGAATGCAGACAGGTCAGTATTTTCTCTCTGTGCTAAACAACTCTGCCTGTTTATAATATCAACTTGCTTCACAGGCTTTGTTCTATTTTTTTTAATTTTCCTTTTTTTTTTAAAAAATAAATTTCAAGCTAAAACACTTGAAATATAATCCCTCCATTCAAATGTTATCTGGTCCCTCTTAAAGTTTGCCCCCTGAGGACACATACAAAGGCTTAAGCTACATTCACTAATCAATAAGAACTTATCATAAGCAAATGAGACAGATGGAACTTCAGCACCCTGTTTGATTTATTTGAAATTCTTCCATACTGGCTCAGCTTCATGATATGTTCAAACTCCTCAAGGATTAGTGCCTCTCCTATCCACTGATTTTTAGAAAGTCAAGGAAACCAGTTCCTAGTATATATAGTGACTGTGCAGTCAATTTTTAAGTCAAGATTATCAACATTAAAAGTATTGAAGATGTATCTAAGCCACCCAACAAAAAGTTCTAGTTGTGCTTGAGTTAACAAATTTACCCCACAACTCATCTACAGACTTTCTAAGAACACTCACTTTTCCCCTTCTTACGAGAAACCAGTCAAATTTAGGTAGCATTTCTTTGACGTTAACAAAGCCAACTGAAAATGAAAAATTTAGTCAAATCATTACATGTGGTCTCCATGATGATAATTAATTGCTTTTAGAAATCATCTATTGTTCCGGACAAATTCATGGGTATTTTGGCACCCTAGAGATGGTACTAATGTTGGGGTAAGGACTAAAGTCTCATTTAAAATCAGAAATAAATATTATTCACTTGAACTACTTTTCCTCCCACCTTTTTCCATGATGAAAAATAAGATATGGTTTGAGCCCAACTTTTAATTAATTGTGTTAGCCAAATCTAATTTCCTGACATTTTTCTTTTACAATTATTTTCAAGGTTAGCTTTTAGGTGCTAAAATATTTTAATTAATGAAAAGCTTCCAATTAAAAGAGTCACATGATACGTAAAGAGGAGAAAGACACAAAAAGTCAGTTGACAAATAATTGATGAGGGAACTTCTCAAGTTGCTAATACCCAAACTGGGTCATTTTTAAAAGTGCCAAGCTACACCAAATATTTACAAAGAATGTATTGTAAATATAATCCAAATAAATATACAACTTGGTAAACAATATACCAAGTTTTCAAGGATACAAAGGCAACAAAATAAAGCCTCTTGAAAATAATTGAAAAGGTGTGTAACCACTAACTTGAAAACCCACTTTAATTCAAAATCTTAAAGATATTAGCCTTATTTAAAATGGTCTTCAAAATTGAGAGACTAATTATGCTAAGGGCTGGCTGTAGTGGATTACAAAATTAAGAACTTATTACATATGAAAAGAAGAAATCTAGTTGAAATCACGTCAATAAAGCATCCCTGTTTAAACAAACTTATTTCTTCCTAAGCCTTTGTATGATTCCACATATCACCCCAAATGGTCAAAATGATAGTAGGGATTAGGCCTGAGAGACAGATAAACTTCAGCCAGATGATTTCCGATTGGACAGCCTGCCTGACTGGTATTGTGCTTTCAGACACTAGCACTGCTGCTGACCTACCATCAAAACATAGTTTCTGACAAAATCTGTCCCCCACCCCCCACCCCGGGATGATTTTCAAAAAAATCAGTGGTCCTTTCAAAAGTTATATTCAAAATGTTCTTACCACTGTTATAGCTGCCAGAGAAAAAGCATAAAAACTGAATACTTTTGGGGGGAAATTTTCAAGTGACTAGTAACATATTTAAAAGTATCAAGCCAACAGACACTAACAATAAGAAAAGAAAGGAAAATACTTGGAAGAAAACCAGAAGATAAAAATCAATCATGAGTGCTGGAGTAATGCAGTCCAAAAAACTACCAAAAGGGATGCAATAGAACACACAAAAATGTAAAATTTCATCTGACGTCAATATACTATAATACTCGGCATTCCTGACTTAAGAGCTCTCAGAGCTTCAGATTATATACTGTGTGTATATATATATGTACACATATATTATACAAATGTCATTTTCCCCCCAAGAATATCTAAATGAACAGAGCACCTATGACAATATTATGGTTGCCAATAAGGTACTTGAATATGAAAATGAATGAACTTAAAACTTTATCTGATTTGAACTTTTTAATAATGTCAGCACATTGGATCTAGCCCTTTCTAAACAACTTTTCAGTTAAACACTATCAAAGCTTGAAAACTCATAAGAGTAATATATCAAAAATAAACCCCTCCCCACTTCGTTTTTATTAGAATTAATCTGTCCTATAGATAAAAGTGCCACATGGCCCTATATTTGAAAAGTAAGCGATACCAAACCTGTATTTTCTAGAGCAAATCAGTAGCGTATGTACAGATTCCTATGATGACATTTTAATTCCCTTTTGGCCAATATGAACAGAAAAACATTTATTATTAGTAATGTGGCCACATATGTTCTTGGCTACAATATTTTTAAAAAAATTATATCATTTTCTTAATAAAGATTCTCAAAGTTGCATGCTTAAAAAACAAACCCTTTTCCCATTTCTCTTTGAAACAAAAACAAGTCTGCACAAAAGATGCTTGATTTCTATCTGTATAAACTGAAATCTTCAAGTCTACCCAAGGGTCTAAAACAGATTTAGCAACAGAATATATTTCTCACTTCACCACGAAGTAACTGACTTCAAACCAGTGTAAGCATCCTCAAGGAATAAAAGGACCAGGTCATTAGAACTTATGAATCCAACCTGCTCATCACGAATGTGATTGCCTTGATTTATCAGGGACTAAGAGGACCACCAACTCATTTCCCAATTTAAATGGAAAGCCTCAACTTTCAAAAAACATACAGCTTTAGAGTAGAGAATAAAAATTGCTAAACAGCAAGCAATTTACATTTACAAACAGACTTGTGATTTCACTTGGGTTCTGGTAAACCAGTTTTGAAAAATAACATATCTATGTGGGATACAATTTATATGCTATAACTTTCCGTTAGGCTCAGCAGGATAACATCAAACTTTACAGTCGTTTGAAAGCCTTCTTGCGAATCTGGTGAATTGTCCAAATATAAAGACTACATCACTTAATTCTTAGAATGATGCTCCTTCATAAACTTTGTTCACCCTTGAAAAAAGACAATGGTTTGTTACAAACAAAAATATATCATTTACAAATATTAATTTAAAATCTTACTTTTCAAAATGGACCAAATAATCAACATTCATATTTGCATATTTTGTTAATATGTTAACAAATCTAACTTCCTTAAATAACTCATTACTCAATTAAAAAACAATTTTTCAAGTTTCTCGACTCTTTTAAAAGAGAAAAAAGTTATAATCTAATATGTCACTCTCTAAAATTCTAAATTCACCTTAGTCTTATTTTTCTTTTAAAGGGTAATATTTAGATTTATTAGGCTTAGTGAATAAAATAAGCAACAGATAATTAAATGTAGTATTGGAAACACTGTATGATATACACAAATATAGACTGTTCTAGCCAGGAGATAAAATAGGTATCTCCTTTATAAAATGACAAAGCTTATATAGCATATTGGAAAGCGTAAGCATAACCAGCCTTTTTAAGGAGTAAACAGTAACAAAAAGTTTTACGTGAATGACAATCCAAATGTTGTGCTACAGCAATTACTTTCCTTGTGTACATCTAACATTGTACTTTTTAGAACTATATCCTTATAATTTCTTTCATTAAAAAAATTCACTCAAGATACTCTTAAATTATGTTAATTTGGGAAAGATTTAAAAATCAGTATTTTTCTACAACATATTTCATTAACAAATACATCAATTTTTTCTTTTTTAACATCTTGAAGGCTTTCCTGGTGGTGGTACAATGTAAGTGCAAAGGGAGCAGTAAAATTAGAATATCTTTTTAAGTAAATGAGTGACAATATAAATATTTTTGAAGGCAAGGACAAAAACATTTATTTTAAAACTTTGTTATATGTAACTCAAGGGGTTGGTTTACTAATGAGCATCTTTTTATAAGTATTTAGTCCTAACTAAAAGCTTAATTTTTATTTACTTTAATTAAAAATCCAAATACCAGGCCTTTTCATTCGGTTGGTTACTTTTAATGTATTCAAAATGTTGAACACATAAAAAAACCGAATTAAGAAGCAACAACTGACCTATGGAAAAGCTGTAGTTGATACAAAATGTTTTGAAGAACCAACGACAAAGTTTTCAGTTTTGAGGAAGAGGATGTACATAGAAAGCACTCCAAATTCATTTCTAATTTCATCAACACCATACCAAAACTCTTTTTTAGAGGGTATGTCTCTTAACAGTTTTACATAATTCACAATGAAAATGTGAAAACATGTCAATTTGGCAATCAACACTTCTTCATTGCACCTTACTTACTTTATGCATGCGGCCCATACATTACTTCAGCTCAAGAGGCTGGGGTAATTCTGTCCCTAAGGCAATCAAGGAGCTCAGCACAAACCTTGAAATCATTTTAAAAAAAGATTTCCTTTTCCTCATTCCCCCCTATTAATTAACAAGTAAACAAATTATTACTTCTTGAGGAGGGTGGGGGTTGAAAAGCAGAAGTCTCTTCATGATTCCTGGCGCTGAAACCTTCTTAAGGGGAGAAGTGGAGGCAGGTGTTGGAACATTCACAGTTTAATGCAAAAGCACAAATGAACAAAATTCTGTAGTTGCTTTCAGGCAGTTTTGCGCATAGAAAAAAAGAAATCTTTAGAAAATAAAATGTTTATTTTGTCTTTCTGGTTGTGGCCAAGCCAGTCCTTTTTCCACCTTAAGTGGTGAAAATTTAACTTCCAAATTAATCTGATTTGTTGCAGTAAAGGTCCTTAAGTGCTTTTAGCTCCTCAATCAGTGTCTTGTTTTGGTTTTCAAGCACTGCCACTCTGTTTTCTAAACATTTCACATATTCCTTCTTCTTTCTACGACATTCTCGTGCTGCTTCCCTACAAGTAAAAAAGAACAGTAAAAATTACCATACAATATTTCTATATCATTTATTTTGGGTTGAACAGAGCACATTTTTAGAGAAAATTTTTTGCTTCAATATGCAGAATTACGTGGAAGCTAATTACCGATATGATTAAAAAATAAAGTGAAAACCTTATAAAAAACACAATAAGCTGAATAATCACTTAAAATTGCATTTCTCACTGTTAATTACAATGTTCTATATCATTTGTAAAACTTGAATTCTATCCATATTAATAACTAAAAAAAAGATCAAGGTTAAATTTCATTGTGAAAACATTTTTTAACTAGAAAATCTCTCACAAGACTTAAAATATTTTTTAGCAAGCCACTAAGTCTAAACTTGTAAACTTCTTTACAGCTCTAGGAGGGCAAGGAGCACACACATATATATATATACATATATTTGAAGCACCAGGATTGAACCTGGGACATTGTACATGGGAAGCAGGCACTCAACTGAGTGACACCTGCTTCCCACATTTTATTTTTATATTCCTCAGCTTCTAGCACAGGAGCCTGGCCTGTTTTAAGAACTTCTTATTGAATGAATATGAATTGAAAACAAGAAGGTTCTAAGCCTTTAAAAAAATGAAATAAAAGCACTGATTTACAACAACTCATTTAAAACAGAGGCAATATAATGTAGCAGTTAAGAAGAAGAGCATCTTCAGAGGCAGATTCCTGGGGTTAAATGGTTTTACCCCTTACCAATTATATGACCCTTAATTACTTAATCTTACTACCCTGGCTATAAAATGGTGATGATAATGCTATATCTACCTCAAAAGATTTATGAACATTAAATGTTAATACATAAAAAGCACATGAAATAGTACCTGGCATTTTGTAAATGCTATATATGTGTTTGCTTTTATTATTTCTAGGTAACTCAAATGGTAGGATAGTATAAGCCCATTAATGTCTTCATCTTCATATAGGATACCAATTCAGAAAAATGTAGCATGTACTTTGACTGCAAACAAGATTTTTGGAATTAAAAACCCAGCAGCCTTTTCTACAGAAACGGAAAAACCAATCCACAAATTCATAAGGATTCAAAAGAGATCAAGAAGAGCCAAAACAATCTTGTAAAAGAAGACGCGAGTTGGGGTCTCACTTCCCGATTTCAAAATGTACTACACAAAGCTACAGTAATAAAAACAGTACTGGTGTAAGGATAGACATTTAGACCAATGGATAGAATTCCTGTAAATAAATGAGAGAGGCCTTTTCTGGCCTTTACAGCCTCCCTCCCCAAGGCCCTAGGAAGCATGTCCGTAACCCACAACTGGGTCCAAGGCCCAAACTTGTGCCATTAACTCAGATAATCCTCAAGAGCCAGAACAGACTGAACCAAGAATCAAAGAACAGCAGTAATACCTAGCATCCTGCCACTAAATCCCTACGAAAGAGAGAGAAATTGAGCATCTGAATAAACTCATCATCCTAATCAGATGCCTAGACATCAGCAAAAAATTACAAGCCATACTAAGAAAATGAAAGAAATGGCCCAAGAAAAGGAATATATCAAAGCTCCAGAAGAGACACAGGATTTGAGACAACTAATCAATGAAAGGCACACACATTTCCAAAATCAAATTAATGAGACAATAGGGCTAAAGATAGGGTACATTGAGAAGACACTAAGTGAGCAAAAAGAATTTGAAAACCTGAAGAGAAAATTAACAGAGGTCGTGGGAATGAAAGAAAAAATAGGTGAGATAAAAAACACATTAGAGGAATAAAACTGCAGATGTGAAATGAAAGAAGAAAAATAAGTGATACAGAAGACAGAACAGCTGAAATTGGAGAGAAAAGAACAGCAAGCGAAAAGAATGGAAAAAATTGAGAGGGGCACAGAGTTGAATTGTAACACAAAACGTAACAATATACATGTCATAGGAGTTCCAGAAGGAGAAGAGAAGGAAAAGGGGGCAGAAAGAGTATTTGAAGAAATAACAGCTGAAAATTTCCCAGCTCTTACAAAGAAATGAATTTACATGTCCAAGAAGCACAGCATACCCCAATCAGAATAAATGTGAATAGACCTACTCCAAGACACATACTACTAAGAATGTCAAATGCCAAAGATGAAGAGAAAAAACTGACAGCAGCAAGGGAGAAGCAAACCATCATGTACAAGAGACGCCCAGTAAGACTTAGTGCAGATTTCTCATCAGAAACCATGGAGGCAAGAAAGTGGTATGATATAATTAGGATACTGAAAGAGAAAAATTGCCAGCCAAGAATTCTGTATCCAGCAAAATTGTCCTTCATATATGAAAGTGAGTTTAAAATATTCACAAAGAAACAGAAATTAAGAGAGTTCGTAAAAAAGAATCTACCTTTGCAGGAAACATTAAAGGAAGCCTTAAAGCCTGAAAGAAAAAGACAGGA
>PVKH010007853.1:0-19887 GCA_004027955.1 Chaetophractus vellerosus | reverse complement strand
CGACCTGCCCTGCCCGTGGCGGCTCTTGCCCTGTCCGTGGCAGCTTCTTGCCCTGCCCACGGCGGCTCCGGCCCGCCCATGGCGGCTTGCCATTCTCAAGGCGGTCTGCCCGCTAGGAGAGGTCCCCGGGAATCGAACCCAGGGCCTCCCATGTGGTATGCCGGCGCCCTATCCACTGGGCTATCGAGCCGGCCCCAACAAAGACACTTTTAATTGTTAAATTGATCATTTATCTTTATATCTCTAGTACATGAGTGCCAGTTGCTGAAAGAAGATCAACAGAAGAAAAATACGGAAAGATTTATTACCTACAAGCCTTGTGAGTGCACCTGGGATTCAAAACTAATTTTACCAAAAGGCCCCTGGCCCACTACATCTGCTTCCTACACAGTGAGTGGAACATTGATGCTTTCTCTACAGCTGCTGGGAAAGCCTTCAAACCTATTGTTTAAGTATTGCTTTAGATCAGTTTTTAAACTGTTGTAGTGTATATAGTAAGAGATAATCCTATCTTTTAAAGGAAAGCATAGGGAACTCTGCTTTTTCTTGAAATGCAAGTAGTGGATTATTTAGAACTTTGGGTTTTCTTTTCTTATCACAAAGAGAGCTTATATGGCAGATTGAGGCCTGAATATTGTGAGTAATTTTCCCAATTTCCTTCCCACCTCATTGGGAGCTGTCAGTCCATTGTCTCAGTTCAGTGAATTGCACTCAAGTAAGAAGCTCTGGCAAGAAGAATCTGTGGTATATTCATAAAAGGTGGCAAGGAACCATATTTTACTATGGCTCAAATTCTATCCTAGGCAAATAAGGCCTCTGTAAGCCCTGCATGTCCAAGCAGATCAAGAAAGCAAGGATGTGGCATTCAGATCGATATTTTAAAGCCAAGTTGTTGACTAGCAGTTTAAAAAAATAAACAAAGTCAATACATGGTTTTTTTTGTGTGCTAATATCCTTTATACTTTCTTCCTTAAGAGACATAGAAGACAACGTGATGTATACAGTGCATTCATGGATCGTGTGGAAGAAAAATTTACCCAAACTTGCAAGAACAGGTAGGCAAAAAATTTAGGAATATTGTTGAACACTTACATTAACGTTTTAGAATTACTACCCACTTATTGCTTTAAGTAATATGTACTTTATCCTATAGAAGCTCTAGTCTCATAGGAATGATAAATGAAGTAAATGCATGGTATTCAAACCATTTTAAGTAGAGCTTGAAAAGAATCTTGCCCCTTGAATGGATTATTATTTTTACTAGGTTTATATGGAATTCTGGAAAACTACTGATGGCAAAGTCAAAATACCAGGTTTAGCAGACACTGTTGGTGCCTGCCTATATCCTCTTAGCCCTTTACCATCCCAGAGCATTTCTGCCTAACTTCCAACTGCCAGCATCTGCATCTCCTTGCCTGAGGGCTTTCTCTAGATCCACAACAGTCAGAGTGCTGGTCTCCCAGCAAGAGCCCTCAGGTGATAACTGAGGTGTATTAGTCTGCCAAAGACAGTGGTGATGCAAAGTACCAGAAACCTGTTGGTTTTTATAAAGGGTATTTATTTGGGGTGAAAGCTTACAGTTACAAGGCCCTAAAGAGTCCAACTCAAGGTTGCCTTCTCACCAAAGTCAGTTGCCACATGTTGTAGCAAGATGATGACTGATCTTTGCCTGGTCTCTCCTTCCTGGGCTTCCTCTTCCTCTCAAGGTTCCATGGGCCCAGCTTCTTCCCGATCTCAGCTGTAAGCTGGCATAGGGCTTGTCTCTCAGGGATTCCTATATCAGTCTCTTGCATAAGGTTCATTTCTTTCTGGGCTTTCTCAGCTGCTCAGCTGCAAACTATCAGGCAAATGGCTGATCTCTCCCTGGGGTCCCAGAATCAAAAAATAGCTCTTGCTATTCCCACGTGTCTTCTTGTGGGTATCCATTTATATCAGCTCACCAAAGGGGAAGGGACTTAACCTGATGTAGTTGAATCAAAGTCCTAATCTTAATAGGTAATTTAATCAATGGCCCCTCAACTGAATCCAATATAATCAAATGTATCACACCCAGAAGAATAGATTAGTGTACAAACAATCTTTTATCTTTGGGGGATTCATAAATAATCTCAAACTGCCACATCAGGTTTCCCCAAGTTCCCCAAAGGGATTAAACTTCATTTGCCCCAGATGTTACCAGTACTTTATTGTCATCCTTCCCTGTTAGGTCTCAATTCCCCACATTCTTACCTGTGTGGTGGGATCACCTCTGGTTTTACTAGAATACTTGTCTCAATGTTTGCTTCTGGGATGACCTAAATTAAAGATACCAAGGGTTAGTATAATGGGCTAAGGGCATCATCCTACAAGGCAGAATGCCTGCCTTGGAATCCCTGCCTTGCAGTTGATTTTGGACAGATTATATAGCCATACTCTTCCTCTGTTCTTCACTGGTAAAATTTTATCAAAATTGGGTCAAATTTAAATGGATCCATTCATAACTAAGTGTCCTTGCATGAATTCCTGAAATTTTCTGATTGTATTTTCTCATGTTTTAGAGAATCAAATGTGATGATATACATAAACTCCTGGCAAAGTTTCTCATATCTTCTTGATTTGATTATTCTTTATTGTTATTACTACTAATAATACAGAGATATTGTTTTGCATGACTGCAGGCAAGTTACCCTCTGTGACTCAGTTTCCTTATCAGTAAAATGACAATAATAACAGAGTTTTTATGAAAAGTCAAATAAGTTTGTATTTTTGAAAACTTGGAACATAGCACTTAGGAAGTTCTGTGTTAGTATTTTATGAATAAAATATTTTTTAAAAACACTATGTGCTATATGTGTAAAAAGTAAAATGTATATAATAGTCAGGGACTAGTCAAGTCCTGAGTTGACTAAAAGATGAGAGAATGAGAGTGAGAGAGAGCAAGAGAAAGCTAGGGAATGAGACTATTTAGAAAGATTGGTCCATGGATTTGTGAAAGTGAGTGGAGTACAGAGAATGAACAGTCAATAGATAACAGCTCTTTCTAAGAGGACCAGATGACAGATGAATATATAAAGAGTAAATGGGTGAGTAAAAAGTTGTCTTCAAATGGTAGGTATTCAGTAGGACTGCCCAGGAAGAGTGGTATAATACCATTTGCTATTTACACATGATAAACATGGAGTCATGGAGTTAACCCACCAAGGATTATAATATAGACTTATCCTAATACAGTTTACCCAGGTGATTATTTCAAATTGCAAAGATCCTGCTGTACATGTGTAGAATTCTTAATTCCTATATCAATAACAGGAGCTGCTACTGTATAGATGATCTTGTGCGTAAGCACTTAATTGTTGCCTCAATGCTATCTTCTCGCTTGTAGCCAAATGCAGGCTCCAACCCCAAAGAAAATGACATGACAGTCCTTCACCAACAGTTTCTTAAAGCCATTACAGAAAATCTTAACACTGCTGACTGTAGCACTATGAATTCAGGGCCTCCAGCCTCAGCCAGAACCTATCCTTCCTAGATTTTATGGGAAGCATCTTTTCTATTAGCCACAAAGGCAAATCTACCTCAATGTCTCACGGGCTTCACAAAATTAAAATAGTTTTTAGCCTGAAGTCAAATATCTCTTCTTAATTTTTCCTTATTTTTTTAATCTCTGGTATATTTAACAAATTGAACCTTGTGAAGGTTCAAACAAAAAATGTTTTTATTGTTACCAATCCATGACTTTGAAATGCGCTATTATATCTCCCTCCCTTCAGTTTTAGAACACCTTTGACAGATCCCATAGCTTTTCAATCCCCTTCAGTTGTACTAACAGTATCATTTCTGAATATAAACTCACATGCAACCATGAAAATGTTCAAGCTATGTTAAATAACATATATGATTTCTACCTCTCACCATTCATAAAGAAATTAATTCACTTGGGTTGTAGATATAGATGTGAAATGAACAATAAAGCTTCTAAAACAAATTTGGGAAATTCAATGATTTCTTAAACAGAACAAAAAAGCACTATCCATAATAGCAAAAAAATTATAAAATGTTCTGCATTGAAACTCCAAACTTATATTCATGAAAAGACACCTATTAAGAGAGTAAAAAAACAACCACAGAGCTCAGGGAAGATGTCTGCTACAAATATGACAAGAAAAGGGTTTGTATTAATAACCTATAAAGAATTATTGCAAATAAATGGGAAAGAAATGGTCAAACAATCCAATAGAAAATGCTAAAGAACAGTGAGCAGGCATTTCACAAAAAAAGATATATAAATGACCGTACATATGAAAATGGTCTCATCTTCATAAGCCTGAAATGCAATCAGGTGCACAATGGAATACAATTACACACCTGCCAGAAGAACTAAAAGGAAAAATAAATACTACTCAGGCTTGATAAAGGTATGGAGCAACTAGAACTCTTATACATTGCCCGAGAGAACGTAAATTGAGACAGTTACCTTGAAAACTCATTTGTCAAAATATTCTGAAGTTCAGTGTGTATGCATAACTTCTGACATAAAATTTCATTCTTAAGTATATTTAGCCAAAATGTACATGTGGCATATGCATCTCTACTAAAAGATACATGCAGGAGTGGTCATAGCAGAATTAGGAACTAGAAACAAGCCCAATACCAATTAATAGTAAAATGGATAAAATGTGGTATATTTTCACAGTGGATTGCCATACAACAAAAAATTGAACAAAGTGGTGTTATACACAATAACGTGGATAAGTTTCAGAAATGTAATATTGAAAAACAAAGCCAGATGCAAAAATATACACATATTGTATTATTCCATTTATATAGAGGAAAAAATAAAATATGTCCATGTGTGCTCACTTCTGTGCCTGTAAACCTGTTGTGAATGGGGACTTTTGATTAGATTCAGTTAAGGGACCTTTGATTAGATCACTTCAGTTAAGAGCTTTTGATTAGATTGTGGGACCCAGGGTGGATCTTAAACTTTTACTGGAATCCTATATAAACTGAGGATATGGGAGAAGAAAGGCTGCGATTTACCCTGCCAAATGAGAGAAGACTCCAGGATCACCTGCAGCCACAGAAAGACAGAGAAACACCGAGAGGCTAAGAGAGAGGCCAAAGTTAGAATCAGTGGAGCAGCCAAAGCTGAAGGAAGGAGGCCTGAAGAGGGAGGGGAAATATCAGCCATATGCCTGATCGCCAACAGCTGAGCTCAGGGAGAAAGTGAGACTGGCAGAGAAGAGATCTGCCGCCATTTTGCCTTGCCACGTGGCAGGAATCCAGGACCACCAGCAGCCGACCTTTGGTGAATGCCTTGATTTGGACATTTTCACAGCTCAGAGCTGTAACTTTTTAACCTAATAAATCCCTGTTGTAAAAGCCAACCCATTTCTGGTATTTTGCATTGGCAGCCTTTAGCAAACTAAAACAACCTGTTAGAAATCAGAAAATTGACTTCTTTTGTTTGGTGGGAAGGAGTACAATGAAGAGCTTCTGGGGTCCTGGAAATTATAAGTTTAAAACTTTAATGAAATGATTTTTAAAATTGGAAGTTTTATTGCAATTGTTTGACATTTTGAAAAACAATTAAGCCTCACTCATTCTAAATTAAAATTTTAATCTCATATCCAACTCAAAACGTCTTCCTCCTCAACAAAGGCTTTCCTCAGGACTCAATAATCTCCCCATCTCATTCTATTGTTTCTTAGTCTTTTTTTTCTCCAAGGTGTTGGTACCCAGAAGGAAAAAAATGAGAGGAATAGGAGGAAAAATCTCAGTTTACAGAGTCCGCTGTCATTGGCCATTGACATCTTTTCTGTGACATGCTCCAGCAACTTGCTCTCATCCCTCTCTCAGCAGCCTATACTGCTGGCTCTTAAGATTAACCCCAGTGCCTTGCAGGCAGCCTTTTTGGTGGGATTACCCATGAGATGGCTGGATCCCAGCTATCTTGTATACCCTCTGTTTATACAGGACAGTCCATCTGGGAGGCCCAGCAAATGGTAAGAGTGTAGTTGGCCAAAGAGTTTCCTTTCTGCTCTGTCCCTGGCATTGTGCACCATCCATCTTGTAATCCTCAGATAAGAAATAGGCATCAGACACTAAAATCAAATGCAAACCCCCAAAACCAGCCAGAGACATATATAAAATACACCCCCCCCAAACCAGGAACTCCCATACAAGCTTGGGCTGAGGGTTGCCACATTAGCCTAGGCGTTTTCTGCAGCTCAAGAATGATCTAGCCAGAGTGAACCTGATAGTTTCCTTCTATTGTAGGCACACCCTGATTCTCTACAAATGATAATCCAGAACCTTCAGGATTGGCTTTCCAGGGATCACCCTCTTTTCTTCCTCACAGGAACCAGAAGAGATACTTCATAGTACTTTCACCTTTCACCCAAGGATAATAAAGAAAAAAAATCAAATAAACCAACAAAAAATAATGCCTTCAGACTTTTAATCTTTATTTATTTAATTTGGATGGAGTAGAGAATGAAGTAGTAGGACTGGCTCTTCCACCTTTTAGAAAGGCTTGTAGCAATATGTATTATAAGAACATGTCTTTTAGCAGCTCCTCTGTGGAATGTAGAAATACTTATCACCCAGTGTTCTTAGCTTTGGGGCTTTTGCCTCATTTCAAGACAAGAGGAAACATCCCATTTCCACATCCTCTTAACACTTGTATTCCTTGGCTCTGTGAGAGGCTTGGGCACATACCCTCTCTAACTCCTCACATTCTTTCAGCCATTTCCTGGCTAGTATTTTTTCCAACATCCTCCCTTCATGCCTCTAGCATAGCTTTTAATATACATTTGTGGGTGATTTGCTATCCCTTTCCCTGATTAGAAAATAAACTCCTTCAAAACTAAGTCTTTGCTGATTTTATTTTGTAGGTGGTCCTCAAAATTATTTTTCAATGAATCGGTACAAGAAACAGGTTGATGTTCATTGTTGTTATGATGTTATGTTCATTAGAATTAGATGTAAAATGGTTCATCTTCATTGCAACACTCACTGCTCTGCAGTCTTCCATTCATTACTACTGACGGAGAAGGAGATGTTTAACTCTTGTTAAACAGGATGTATTTGGAACTCCTGATTTTAAATCCTTTATTTGCTTTTTTACACATCAAATTCAGCACTGTGTAAGTCACTTTCATGGACATAATTTCACTTGATCCTCTCTAGAAGCATACAAAGTTTAGGTATTATTATTATGACTTTATAAATCAAGAAATTAAAGTTCTCATTAGGAATTTAATGTTAACCACACTTACACAAGATGATTCTCCCAAGCACTCATATTTTCATACCGTATTCAGTAATATGTGTACAGTACCTGCAAAGTAACTGTGACAGTTTGAAGTTGGGTGGACCCCAGAAGAACATGTCCTTAGAGCTGATTCATTCCTCTGGGTGTGAACCTATTGTAGGTAGGACCTTTGGTTGAATTATTTCAGTTGGGTGCCTTTGATTGATTACTTCAGTGAGGCATGACCAAGGGTGGGTTTTTGTCCTCTTGCTGGAGTCTTTTATAAATGGGATTAATGCAAAGAGAAAAGTCACAGGAGCAGAGTGGAAGCTGGAGAATGCCAGAAGCTGAAAGCAACAGAGCCAGAGAAGAAGCAGAGACTGGCGGATGCTGCCATGTGCCTTCTCATGTGACAGAGAGGTCCAGGATCGCCCACAGCCATGTCTTCATGGAGAGAGCTTCACCTGATGAAGCTTTGATTTGGACATTTTCACTGTATCAGAACAGTAAGCTTAGTAGTTAATAAATCCCCATTGTAAAAGCCAGTCCATTCCTGATATATTGTCTTCCAGCAGCTTTTGCAAACTAAAACTGTAACCAAAAATAAAATTGACTATTTGGCTAACAAGGTGTAGTTCTCATTCCATATCATACTTGTAGTCTTGCTCAGCTATTCTTTTTGTTACCATGCATTTATGGCCAAATAACAGGATGAAGCAGATGCCATCTAGCACTTGAAATCAAGTTTCTGGTCCTGGGAGTCATGTATCAGTTAAACATTACCCTTTACAGAGGCTGATTCAGGAAATTCTGGTCTGAGGTTTCTCTTTTTTTCATTTAGATAATTTATGTACTAAAACAAGATAGGTCATGCTGAAATTTCTCTTGAATGTTAGTCTTCTGTGCATCCCTTAATGAGAACATTGATGAATTATGTCATTATCCTGGATTCTAGGGAAAATGCACTCTCCCAGAGGCACAAGAAAGTTCCAAAACAAATTTTTTGAACTAAAGTTGCCTAACTTGAAATCTCTTCATTGTAACACAGATAAAGACACTGTCATCAAGCTTTTGATTTAGTTTGTGAAATTTAGATCTTGCAATTATGAGTGGAAATGCTGATTAATTTGTGCTTTCTGTTAATGTCAGAAGTTGGAAAGATGGTCTAGTCTCAGGTTAAACTAAGAAGAAGCAGAGAATAATAATCACTAATTTTGACCACTTACAACATGCTAGTTATTGTGGTTGGTGTTCTCATGTGCCTTATCTCAGTTTTCTAAAGAAACAGGTAAAATAGATATCATTACCCTGATTTTATGAGTCAGACAAATCCCCAATAGGAATTTTATGCTAATATCATAAGTACAAGAGGGCTTCCAAGCCATGAACATTAAAATGCAGCCACTCTTGGCATGCATAAATGACAGCTTCAAAAACTTTCTGCCCATCACTTTCTGCATTCCACAAATGAATTGTGTTAAAAGTGTGACATCAATATGAGGTCATATGTACTTACAAAATTTTGTGTTAGGGTATATTGATATATGCAGTAGATTGAATTATGTGGCTCAGAAAAAAATTGTAAATAAGACTTCTAGAATATGTTATTTTTAGTTAAGATGAAACCCAACTAAATAAGTGTGGGTCTTACTCCAGATTACGAGAGGCTTTTTAAAGAGGACCCACAAGTCATAGAAAAAGGGAAAGGAGAGGCCATCACCATGTGAAAGGAAAACAAAGTAACCCCAAGGATCACTGGCAGCCAGCACCAGAATGCTACAGTCTTTGCAGAGAAAGGAACCCTTGCAAATATCTGGACTTGGTACTTCCTTTAGCCTCAAAACCATGAGCCAATGATCTCCTGTGGTGAAGTCAACCCACTGCATGGTATTTGAAATAGCAGCTCGGGAAAACTAAGACAGAAGATGTGTGATTTCTTTTACTAGATCCCAAGATTCACTAAGGCAGGCTTTGTGAATTTTATTTGGTAATAAGAATAATTCCCTGTATATAAAATATATTCTCTTGAAGGACAAAAATTATACCATCTTTTTCAAATACCAATATTGTAATGGAGGCTTTACCTGGAAAAAAATAAGGAATAATGCAACAACCAGCATTGAAGTGGTTCATACATAAATAGGATGCTTTCCTACTATGATATTATCTAAAGGTAAAAAATAGGAAAGTTTAATTTATGGCATAGTGATATTTTTCTAAATTTTTATTTGTTTCAAGAAATAAATTACAATCCAGAAGCTCTCTGAAAGTCTTTCTTTCTCATAAGAAAGCACAGGAGTTATATGCATGAACCTTGGGTTCCTATTTACGAAGTAGCATGGACTGAAACAATAAAAAATTATTTTTATGTTTACTGCACTTTGAAACAAAAATCTGAATCTTAATCTTTTTTCACGTTTTTCCAATAGAAGGTTTTAGAAATTTATTTGGGACACTTAAGTATATTAAAAGGAAAATCCTCCAAATAACAAACAAAATATGTCCTTTTTGAAGATCCTTGGTTTTGGAGAGTTTATAGTTTGGAGAGTTTATAGGGGGAGATTCTTCTACCATATTTTAAAAATCATTTTCTAAAATTTTGTTTAAAAATTTTGAGGAAAAGAAAACAAATGACTTGAAATTTCTTCTTTGTTTCTGATCAAGATTTGATATTTACAACTTTAAATTAAAAAAACATAAAAGTAGTAGAGCTTAAACTGCTATCAGTTTTATAAAATGGATTATCCTATCTCCTTTCCAACTTTACTGTGAAATCTATTTGAAATAAAGCCAAGTATGTATTTAATAGTTCTCTTTACTTTGGCAACATTAAGAGGATGAAGCAATGACTTATATTCTTTCCAAAGAATATTTTATTTAACTCAAGTTCCCTGGAATTTTAAGAGGTAACCTACAAAAATAAATTGTATTGTTTGGAAAAATAAATGCAGCAAATATAAAATACTGGATTAAAACAATAGACAGGTGAATTTACTCCAGGACATTTCAGTGGAAATGTTAAATTGCCCCAGGGCTCAATTTTTGGTCCTGATCTCTTTCTATATATGCATACTCCTTTGGTCATTTCATCCATTCTTATACCTTTAAATGCCATCTACATGCTTAAGATGTCCTAGCATGCACCCCTCACCCTGGCATCTCTCTTGAACTTCATACACTTAGACCCTTAGTACAACAGCCTACTCAACACCTCCCCGTGGATCCATATAGTGGATTACCTGGCAGTATTCGGTTAATGGCTGTATGGCCGAGCAAGTAAAGAGTTGACACAGGGTGGGGCTGTTTTTCATGCCCTGGGGGAGTACGGTCCATTGAAATCGTTCTGAGGGGACAGTGTTGTTAATGGACAGAATAGTAAAGGCAAAATATGGTCGATCTTCGGGGTGCAATGGGGTGGAGAAGAAACAGTCTTTTAAATCGATTGAAAAAATATAGTTGTTGTGATGGATGGTGGAAGGGTGGGGGAGGCCAGGTTGTAGGGACCCCATTTTTTCCATGAGAGTTGATGGCTCTAAGATCATGGAGGAGCTTCCACTTATTGGAGGTCTTTTTTGTATGACGAAGACCGGGGAGTTGTGGGGGATGGTAGAAGGTTCTATATGTCCCATTGTTAGTTGATGTTGGACTAGCTCTAGGAGGTGTGGGAGCTTAGATCAAGGCAGCGGCCACTGGTCCACCCAAATGGGACTGCTAGTATCCCATTTGAGTTTCGGTAAGATGGGTTTTTTAACAGTCATTAGCGGTGGAGCAGCGGCCGTTAGCATTGGGGGTGTTGGTTAGTGGTTAACGCAGCTCTGAGCTGGGTGAAGATGTCTCTGCCCCAAAGGGTGTTATCTAGGTGAGGCAGGACGAGAGGGCAAAATTTACCTGAGCGTCCCTCTGAATCGGACCAGTTAAGTAAATGGCATCCACAAACCTCTCTATCTCAGTGAATGACAACTCCATTATTCTATTTGCTTTGGCAAAATATGAAAATAAAATGAAGTCATTCTTGACTCCAGTCCTTATTTTATACTCTTTTTCAGCAAATCATATCCTTTCTACTTGGAATATATTATGAGCCCAGTTACTTTTCACTGCTATGAGTGAATGTATACACTGGTCCAAATTACCACCACCTCTTGCCTGAATAACTGCAATAGCTTCCTATTTGGGAGTTCTTTTTCCTATTGGCTCCACCTCAGTCTGTTCTCCACAAACATCAAAGTTGTTTGCCACTTTTAAAATATAATTCCTATCATGTCATTCTGCTCAAAGCCCTCCTATATGTTTACATCTTAAACCAAAGTTCTTTCAATGTCTACATGACCCTTTGTGATGTGGTCCTGGTTATTTTTCTGTCCTCATTTGCTATTGTCCTCTTTATTTGTTCATCTCCAGCCACTGGGGCCTTCTTTTTCAGGAACATACCAGACTCATCCTCCACCTCAGTCATTTGGACTTGATGCTCTCACTGCCTGGAATCTCCCTATATCCACAAGGTTCAATCCCTCACTTTCTTAAACTCTTTTCTCTAAAATCACTCACTCAATGGGGCTTTCGCTCACCACTCTACCAAAATTGAAACCTGAGATTTCATAAATATACATTCTTTTTGTCTCCCCTTCCCTACTTTTGTTTTTCCCCTGAACACTACTTAGTTTACTTACTTATCTTGGTTATTAACTGTCTCCCCTACTAAAAAGGAAACTCTCTGAAGGCCAGGTTTTTTTTTTACTCTGGGTTTACTGTTGTGTCCCAGTACCAAGTAATGTAGTTTATGCATAGTAGATGCTCACCAAATATTTGATGAATAAATGATTTCACTTGAACTGTCTGAATGTTGCATAAGGCTTAGATGCACTAGTTATTTATTCCCAGCTTCTGGGAACTAATATGGCTCAAAGTCATTCATCAGCAATTTAAGGGTATTCTATTTGCCATTTTTACTATGTTTAGGCTCTCTTTTCCTTTCTTGCCTCCAAGAGGTGAGAACTAACTTTCATTTCTAAATTAATACTTGTGTGAAGTGATATGTACTTATACTACTTTTCATATGTAAGAAATGTTAAAATTTTAAGATCCTTGTTCATATACCAAAAGTGGAAGTCCTCCCATGAGGTAATAAATGGAGCTTTTAGGGAAAATGCTGGCACTTGAATGATTGGCCAGTCTTTTCAACAGAACCACACAAATGTCAATTTAACTTTAAGGTTTGCTGAGCACATTAATTGATTAACCACTCACAGCAGAATGAGAGAATGGTCTAGATTAACACAAAGTTTTATGGTATCTGTGTTCATATACTTGAAGACTAAGAACTGCAATATCAATGGATTAAGGTCGTGCCATAAAGTTCTGGTTATATTTCTATTTGTGAATTGTTTAATCATACAAATGACTTTTAGAAAAATATCAAATTATGTCAGTTGAATTTTAAGAAAAATATCCAGTCCACTTACAGAAGGATAGTAATTGCCAAGGTAATTCAAAGCAGGTGTTTTTAATACAAGAACTTTTTCTCATCAAACTATAATTTCCAGAGCAATGAAAGAGAAAATAGATAAATGGGGTCTCCTCAAAAGTAAACACTTTTACACCTCAAAGGACTTTGTCAATAGGGTGAAAAGGCAGCCAATTCAATGAGAGAAAATATTGGGCAATCAAATATCTGATAAGCGTTTAATATCCATGATATATAAAGATCATACAACTCAACAATAAAAACACAAACTACCCAATTTTAAAAAATGGACAAGAGACTTGAAAAGACACTTGTCCAATTGAGAAATACACATGAAAAAATGTTCAACATGACTAGCGATTAGGAAAATGCAAGCAAAACTACAATGAGCTATCATTTCACACCTGCTAGATTGACTGCTATTAAAAAGTGAGGAAATTGTAAATACTTGAGAGAATGTGAAGAGATAGGAACACTTATTCACTGTTGGTGGGAATGTAGAATGGTACACCACTGTGGAGGACTGTTTGACAGTTCCTAAGGAAGTTGAATATAGACTTGCCATGTGACCTGGCAATACCATTACTAGGTATATACTCAGAAGAACTGGGAGCAGAGATGCAAACAGACATCTGCACACAGATGTTCATAGCAGCGGTATTCACGGTAGCCGAAAGATGGAAACAAACCAGGTGTCCATCAACTGATGAATGGATAAATAAATTGTGGTATAGACACATGATGGAATATTACGCAACTGTAAGAAGAAATGAACTCGTGAAGCATATGACAAAATGGATGAATCTGGAGGACTTTATGTTGAGGGAAGCAAGCCAGACACAAAAGGACAAATACTGTATGATTATGCTATTATGAACTAAATATATAATGTAAACTCACCGATTTAATAATTAGAATATAGGTCACCAGAAAATAGAAAGAGGGTAGAGAATGGAAAACTGAGAGTTAATCTGTACAGAATTGGTAAAAAGTTTGTTTGTAAATCTTTGAAAATGAATAGAAATGGCGAAAGAGTATCATGGTGTTTGTAACTAGCAGAGCTATTGTATGGGTATGTCAATGGTTGAAAGGGAGAGTCTGTGGTCATGTATTTTACTCTAAGGAAAGCTGAAAATGGTGACGTGGGACTGTATTACCTAGTGAAACCTCATGTAAAACATGAAGATGGGTGAAATTGCCTTTGTTTTTACAAAATATAAATACAAATACACTAGAAAGAAGGAAAAAAGAATAGCAACTATGTAACACAGGGGAAGGATAGAGAGATTGAGAGGTGATGAGTTTTGTTTGTTTTTTGTTTATTATTATTATTGGAATAATGAAAGTGCTCTAAGAATGATTGAATTTATGAATGCACTAATATGTGATTACACCTATTGCCATTGACTATACACTTTAGATGGATTTCTGATTTATTAATATGTATCAATAAAATTGATTTGTTAAAAAAAAAGGTGTAATTTCCAAAAAGTATTTTTAAGAGACTTTCCAGGTGTTTTATCACCTGGAAATTAACTTTTCTAAAACCTTATCTATTATATCACTACATTAAACACATGACAAAGATTTACTAACTCACTAATGAGGGAATTAATAAGATGGAAAAACTAGTTTAAAGACCATTTTGATACCCTGGATGTTTATATGTGTGTATTTTAAAAATGTAGGAATAAGATTGCTAGGTTACCTACAGAACTGGTTAATGTCTTTCAGGACAAGAAAATCATACACTGTGAGGTTATTTTTTCTACCAAAGAGAAATCATTTGCATCCTTGCTGAAAAAAATTTACACACTAACATGTAACTTCACAGAATCAGAGACTTAAATTAATAGAATTAATATGTCACACAAGAAGACATTAACTAGATCATCACTGCCCAACATAAATATAATATGAGCCACATATGTAATTTTAAATTTTCTAGTAGGAAAGTGGTGATGGTAGCATAGCATTGTGAATGTAATTAACAGTACTGAGATATATCTGAATGTGGTTAAAAGGGAAAATGTTAGGTAGTATATATGGTAACAGAACAATTTAAAAAAATCCATGGCATACAGTGACCCCTAAGCTAAACCATGAACTGTAGTTAATAGTACAATTATAAAAATGTGCTTTCATCAGTTGTAACAAATGTTCCACACTAATGCAAGGTGTTAATAATAAAGTGGTAAATGAGAATCCTATATTTTATGCACATTTGTGTTCTGTAAACCCACAACTTCTCTAATAAGGAAAAAAGGGAAAATAATTTTAATAACATAGCTTGCTTAACACAATATATAAAGAATATTATCATTTTAGCATGTAATATAACAAATTACTAATTATTTGTTTTACATTTTTTTTCCCATACGAAGTCATCAAAATCAAGTGTACATTACACATACAGCACATCTCAGTTTGGACTAGCCACGTTTCAAGTGCTCAGTAGCCACGTATAGCAAGTGTACCATCTTGGATGGCATAGCTTTCAATGATTAAACAGTCACTGAATAAGCTTGTTAAACAATTTCTTAGAATGAGTTTAAAGGTCATGCTGCACGCTTTTGGTATTATTTCCACATTTTGGGTCATTTTTAATAATTATACAGTCAGGAATATTTATCTTTTTTTATTGGATCCCAGTGTATTACATGATAATAGATTCTTTCTTCAGACTTACCTTATTTAATAAATGCTTATTTGAAAAAGTTGTTCAAATGATATTTTTGTCAGTTGTGTACCTTGAGCTTTTAATTAAAGATTCTTTACTTTAAATTATAATTAAACTATTCTGTGATGGATGATTAAACAATATCCATCACAGAAACATGTAATAACTAAGCTGTACTGAGGATATACCCTGAGCCAGCCTCTCTATGTCTCTTTGTATTTATTATCTAATCTAATTCTCACAAAACACTTTAAAATAATTAGTATTATTATTATTACCATGTTAAAGATGGAGAGACTGAGTATAAGGAATTTGTCAAAGACCACACAGCTTTTAAGAAGGACCTGGAAACAAAATCCAGACTTCTTAACTGCAAAGCCTGAACTATTGACCACCTGCTATTCATGGAGATCACCTGAAAATAAGCTCTCCTAACCCATATCCTTAAATACATAAACATTTATTCTGCAGATTAATATTAAGGATTTGTTATAAGAGCAAAGGTTTTTGCATTCAGTCTTTATACTGAGAGAAAGATTTCTCTTTTCCAGGAGTAGAAAGAATCTATGACAAACAAAAAGATGTTTTTATGAATAATTATGGAAACATAAAATTTCTTCACTAGTTAAAACATTAAATAGGGAAAGAATTCCTAATATTAAATTGTAGTGGTACCAAATTTAGCACTCTTATTCTATCTCAGTATTACTTAACAAATTTGATGTTTAACCTGTGTTTATTTGGTAGCTAGAAAGTAGAAAGGGTTAATTCAGATTCTCACAATTACAAAATGCAATTTTGAAGAACTTTTAAATTGATATTGTAAAGTAAAAGAATATTGAAATAGATGTGAAAGTAGGAATAAACTCCCTACTTGATGATTTTTGAAAGGCAGAAGTCTTCTGGAGGAAGTGTGGCCAAGGGAAATAAGTAACTACCTAACAATAGTTTGTCAGCTTTTCTTTTCTTTCTAGTTTATGGTTCAATTTGTATAAAATAAGGATTTGTACTGTTCTTAAATATGTGGTAGATTTTCCTTCTCTGATGCTTTCTAAGAAAGGAAACTATCAATTAATCCCATGTGGTTATTGGCTAAGAGTCTATTTAACTTGTTTTTTCAGCTCTTTGTAAGTCATATACCCATTTTATTTGGTTTATTAATGTATTCTCAAATTACCATTTGCAACATAATTTGATAAGTTTGAATAGCTCTAAAATACCTTTAGTAATTTTACTGACTTCATTTTATGTTTTGTTTATGTTTTATATATACTCTTATAGATAGATCAATCTTCAAATGTATGTCTCTTACCAAATTTTTTAATAAAACACTTTCAGTTTTGTAAATCCTATCTTTTATATTCTATTTCATTTTTATATCTTTATTATTCCCTTCTTTTTTGTTTTTTTTTGGTTTGTTCATTTTTTCTGTTGCTCTTTCTCTATCTTTTCTATTTAGTGCTTTATTAGCTTTGAATTATCTCCTAGAATGAAAAGTACACATTCTATAAAAGGACAACATGTTTTTAATTCCACTTGTTCCTTTGTTTTTATATTCTTTATTTCCTTCAAATTCTTGTGTCCTCACAAGGAAAATTTACTCAGTAACTTGAACTTGACATATAGTTTATTTTATTCCAGACTTCGGTAAAATATCTATATATATTATGCTTCCTTTCTAGAGTAGTGACTTTCTTTAGCAATTTGGCTATTACATATACTTACACTTCTCAGAGAATGGGGAGGAAAATATATAGGATAAGAATTGAGAAAAGTTTTAAAAATTAAAACCAAGTGAAGGGGGAGCATATGTGGCTTGAGCTGTTGAGCACCTGCCTCACAGGTTCAGTCCCCAGGTCCCCTAAAGGAAAAATAACAGACAACGAGTAAACAATGAGCAAACAAGGGAGCCATTTCAGAGGGGGAGAAAAAAAAAAACAAACCAAAAAACACATCAATCACAGAATATTTAAGGGATGTATTTACATATAACTTCATTTCATTTATCAAAAAAAGGACCAAAACAAACAAACAAACAAAAAGCAAGTGAAAAGAATACATTCTCCTCAAGGGCAATAGCAGTTTATAAATTGAGCTGCCATCAGCCTTCCCAGGTTTAATGCTAACTTTCATAATTTTTAACTACTCTTTCAAATAATAAAAATAAATTTTAAAAAGAAAAGTCATTTTCAACATGATATTTCTGTTGAAAAAACTATATATACATATAGAGAGATTAGATATGTATAATAAAATATTAAATTGATTATGTCAGATTAGAATTGTTAATACTATTATTTATTTTCTCAATATTCTTCAATTTATGTGCATTCATTTAGCAAGTAGAAAAGAAACCACAATGAATGCTAATAAAAATCAAACCAAGTTAACCATCCCCCCAAAAAAATATTTTTAATACAGATTTTCCCTTTAAATTTTTGATCCAAATATGCCTATAAATATTTTTAGATATCAAATTGCATTTTGCCTACTTAATCCTGGCCTAAAAATGAGTGTCATCTGTCTAGCGGATGATTATGGATGGAATATTAAACTTAGTTATTTTCAGAAATATTAAGCAAACACCAAAAGTTGAAGAAACACTGTAGAAGCTTTGAAAAAAATTACCTTAAGAAAAGGTTGAAAATCATTCCTACCTATTTGAAATATTTTGTGAAAGCCTATGATTTCAGAGAAGGCCAAAATTATCTAGAAGGGGAAGCTACAAGTAAAAATAGTACCAGCCAAATTACCTAATAGGAGACCGATGTGGAAGAATGTCATAGCAAGAGATGATCTGGCCTGATGAAACAATTTCAGACCAGACATCAGTCTTTTGCATTCAGATCGAATTACTCAGTTTTCCTTTCGTGAGCCTTTGTCATCTCAACAGCAAGATGGGACCCTGAACTGAATAATCTTGAAGCGCTCACCCAGCTCTTAACTTCTACCTCTGGTTTTATATTTATTTAACTGCAGCTTATTTAGGTTTAGTAAATTGTTAAGCCACACAACCACATATGCAAAAGTATTTTACATATAGATGAAATATCTAAAGGAAAAAGTGAAATTATAAAATTACTAGAAGATAATATGGGAGAAGACTTTTAAGCCCAGGGTGGAAAGGCACACCCAGAAGACTAGGAGAAAATATTTGAAACATATGTATGAATAAGGAGTTAATATCCCTAATATACTCAATTATTAAAGAAATAAAGAAAACACAAAATAGACAAACATAAGTAATATGAACATAAAACTCACAGAATACCTATAAAAAGGGGAACAAAGGAAATCATTTCAACTTCACTATGAAGAAAATACAAATTAAAATCAAATGTATTACAGCTTTGTGCCTATCGGATTTGTAATCATTAAACTGATAAGGGTAAGTGCTGGCTAGAGTCTGGAGAAATGGACAATCTCATACAGAGTTTTCAAGAATATAAAATTATACATTAAATTTGGAGAATACTTTGGATGTATCTATTGAAGTTTTTAAATGTAAATATAATGTGACCCATCAATTCCACTTCTAGGAATCTATCCTTCAGAAAGAGTGGTATTCACATGCAAAGTTAAATATAAAACCTGTTGTTCCTTTAAGTATTATTGGTAAAAATAATAGGGAAAAAAATCTGGGAAGAAAAACCAAATGTATATCAAGGTAAGAATAGTACATTTGGATATAGGATCCCAGATCTGTGCTCATAGAGACATATACTCCTAGACCTAACCTTATCCCCATCATGGCTTTCAGGAAGATATCAAACTCATTCTTGAGGGTGGGATTTAGCTGGAGACCTCCTCCACAGTTAGTCAAGCTAAAGGGCGAATTGCGGGGGACCCACGAAGGCCCCCAATTCGTGGTGGCTGCCACTAGATGGCTCCATGACCTGCAGAAGTGGTTGGCTTCTGACCCTTTACAGAGGTACTTATCATAATTATGGAAGACAGAGCCCGTGCTCCCCTTCTTGGAGGCAGAGAGAGCCTCATAGGGGCTGAGCCCTTGACTCATAGTACTGTCCCCATTTTTATTGCATCATTGTATTTGAAAGTTACCCAGGCAGACCTTGCCAGAGTGGAAAAAGGCTGGGACATGTTTAGGACTGCCTGTTCTCCCCATGCCCAACTGACCTGTAGCTTCCATGTCTGAAACCCCTCCAGTGACCCGGGCTGAGGGCAGGCTAGGATAGAGAGCAGAAACAAACCAAGGCACTGAAACATCCTACTATGAAGTAGTAGGCCAGGGCGAGCAGCACCCTGTTTGTGAGAGTCCAGTCAGTGGGGGCTACAGCCGCAAGTCCAAGTCCAAGTATAGAGGCAATCAGTCCAATTAGGCCCAGTCCCCACGATGGGCAGGAGCTCATCTAGCCGGCGCCTGATGCAGCCGGCCCTCAGGGTTGTCCAGCAGTCCTGCTTTCTGTCGGGATGGGCCCGCTTGACTCTGGAGTGATAAACCCAGGCAGTAATACCTGTAACTTTAAGAGCAGTTGGGGTTATTAGGAC
>PVKH010007852.1:0-19900 GCA_004027955.1 Chaetophractus vellerosus | reverse complement strand
GCTTAATTGGCAGGATGCCGTAGCAGGGGGAGACAAGCAGACACAGAAAGAACGCAAAAAGCAAAAATGAACACAGGAAGAACAAGCAGCAAGGGGGGGGATGTATAAATAAATAAAAAATAAATCTAAAAAAAAAATGCCTCTTTTAGGGGAACTAGGGGTCGGAATAAAAGGAAGTTATTTTTCACTATTAACACTTCACATTTATTTATTTTACTATCAATCTGTAAGGATGAAGAAAGCCCCAATCAAATATGTCTCTGAGATCTTCTCCATCCCTATTAACAAAGCATTAAGTCACACCTATCTCATCGTTCAATTTCTAATGGACCCTTCTTGTCTCCAGTATTGCTATTCCATGACCTACTTGAAATCCAAGTTCAACACAGCTTCCATTATCTTCCTAAAACACCAAAGTTATTCCAATACTTACAAACTTTACAAAGTGCTGTTTCAACTGTACCATGTGCAGCAGAGACCTTCAGCTGACACACCTGTTATATATAGATAAAGTATCATTTTAAAATATTGTAATTGGTTGCCAATATTTAAAAACTGTGATATTTCAGATTAAATCTAGATTTTGCTGTGCTCTTGAAAAAAAAAAGGAAACTGTAACACAGGTCTTGCATTTTTGCATAGCAAAGTAAGCTGAGCAGCTACTGCCATTAAACAGGGCATGAATCCTCTTCCTCCAATGTGCAAGTCTCTGTCCTACCTTCTTATTTCTCTAATATATTGACTTATTTCTTACTTACATTCCTTTCCTGTTCTCTTTAGGTATTAGAGAACACTGAGCAGAAAATCCAAATCCCTTTTCATGACTTAACCTTTATATATTCCATACCTATCCTTCCACACATAGTTTTTACCACAAATTCCATGCTCCAAATTAACAGCAAACTTCTCATTTCCCAAAACTCTTAGGTTCTTTTTCATCTTTGGATCCGTTGCTTCCTTTAAAACCTACTTAATACAATTTCACCAAAGACCGTGGCCTAAAAGCTCTCTTCCTTCTCTCCAGACAATAACTGATTCTTCCTCTCTACTATCGTAATGTATTTTGCATGTATCTCTATTATAAGTCAAAACATGGAGGAGTTAAATTTGCACTGCGTAGAAGGGGGTGGTAGTATTGACTGGTAGAAAAATTACTTGCATTGAACATGGAAAATGTACAAAGGTTATGAGTAGCAATAAGAGACAAGTATTCACATCAACATGACTTGTAAAGAAACAAACAAAATATGGAAGAGAAGACAGAATTATATGTTTGTATAATGTGCCCATGAAAAATGGGGACCAAGTTCCCAAAAGAAAGATGTGCATGTCCCACTACAGTAAACTCACTAACGAGTTCCAACTCCATCATAATGACATTTAAATGGAAAAAAAGAAGAAGAAGAAAAAAAAAGCCTTGTAAAATGAGTAATGAATAAACAAAGGTAAAACATCATAGTTTAGCCAGCTCTATCTTAAGGGAAGGTTCAGAGAAGTCACTAGGGAACAACCTGGATTCTATGTAGAAGTAGAAACTTCATGTTTGAAATCTGTTCAATTTCCTATTGACTAGTCAAAACGAGTGTAAAGGACCAACTAAATGTTTCAAAATCAAGCTGACTGGACCATCCTGCCCTCATGGAAGAAAACTCTACAGGATGCAGGGTAAATGAGTCAAAAGCAGGAAAAAAGAATAGCCCAATATATAAGTAGGAGTCTAGGGGAGGACTGGTAAACCAAACACTCACATCCAAGTCCACCCTAGCATCTGTCTTGTGGAACCCAGAAAATAAGAATGATTTTCACATTTTTAAATGGTCAAATTAAAAAACAAAACAAAAACAGAATAACATTTCCTGACACATAAAAATCACATGAAATTCAAATATCAGAGTCAATAAAGTATTATCTTAACACAGCCACACCCCTTTGTTTACATATTGTCTTTGCTTTCACAGGACAATGGCAGAATTGAGTTGCAACATAGACTTTATAGGTCACAGACCTAAAATATTTACTGTCTGGCTCTACCAACAAAGTCTGTGGACCACTGGTTGGAATCTCAGTTCCACCACTTACCAGCTGTATGACCCTAGGCAAGTTACTTAACATCTCTGTGCCTCAGTTATTTATATAATAGGGATAATAATAGTAGCTATTTCCTAGGGTAGCTGTGAGGATTAACTGCACTAATATCTGTAATAATCCCCAGTACTTACTTAGTGCTATAGGTAGTTAGTTACTGATAATAATATAATCTTTACATAATTATTACTTATATTGTCATACAAGTTTCCTTCAATATAAGAGGAAATACAATCTGTTCAAAGATTTGTTCTCAGTTGTGCATGTGTCAGTTTTGTAGAAATGTAAGATACCAACTTTTCTTAAATTATGAAGATTTTGCACATATCTGAATAAATTCATCAGAAGACCTCCTTCCAAAATATTTATTATTGTATCATAATATTTTTATTAGTTTTTAATGTTTTATATAATGTCTATATACTAATTATTTATACAGAATCTTAATCCAAATTATGGGTTACCCCATAATTTATCTAAATTGAAATAATTATTCAAGATAGAATTACCTAAACAAATGCTTTATATAAAAACAAAAATTATTTGTAGTGAGGCATATACATTATAAACAGTATCCATTTAGAATTAAAACAATTATATTTAATCATAATTATCAATTAGTATATTCCATACTAGCTATGCAAGCTTAACTATCTAGAGTATAACTGTAATTCCCCTACTTATGAAACAAATATATTCTGCAATTTGGATGCTTGGAATTCAGACATTTTCCCATATATTACAAATAGTAATAAGGCACCAGGCATCCTTAAAATACACAGACATAAGTAAACGTATTGTCTGGTAGTTATAGCCAGAACTACTATACTTTTCAGGTCTTTGAAGTGTATTGGTAATTTTCACACAAAAACACAAAAACATGTATTTGTTCATTCATCTACTGTAAGAAAAATTCCACTAAATTGTGATACATAACTATCCAAATACAAGAAATCCACTTGCCAATTTAAGTGAAAGAAAATTTGGTCTTCTCTACATGAATCAAATAAGAATAGAATTGTATTTTATTACCTATGCTTTATTTAAAACACTCAATTCTTAAGAATTTCTTCTATATTTATTAACTCCAAATCTTCTCTACCATACAGTAATCTATGCTTAGTACTATTTAAGATTAACAAAGATTATTTACTTTAATGTACCCAAGCATTCCAATGAATTCATCTTCAAATATTTTCCTCACTGAGGAAGGAAAAGGCTCCAGGTTTGCGCGAGCATGCACACGCGCTCTCTCTCTCTCTTACACACACACACACACACACTGATAAAGACAAAGAAATTTTACACTATATT
Organism: Chaetophractus vellerosus; assembly: GCA_004027955.1. Classification (NCBI taxonomy): domain Eukaryota; kingdom Metazoa; phylum Chordata; class Mammalia; order Cingulata; family Chlamyphoridae; genus Chaetophractus; species Chaetophractus vellerosus. The sequence goes on along the minus strand of PVKH010007852.1, from coordinate 16,501 downwards.
TTCCACATTGTAACAGAGTAGGTACTCTTAATGACTCTCCCTGTAAAAACAATCTACAGCTGGATACTGCCTTGACTGAGAATTCAAGGAACTATACCAATACTCTTCCCACCCATCTCACTACATTTCAATTGTAAGGAAAACTGTCTATCTTAACTTGGAACCAGGTAGAAAAAGAGAAAAAATTTTACCTAAATTTTATTCCCAGAAAATACAAATTCACAATGAAAATAAAAATAAAGATAATAACAATAAAAACTACAACAAAAAACATGGTACCATGACCAACAACCAAAGAAACAGTCCACTAAGACTTTATATATCAAAATAAGACTCAGAATACAAAATGTTAAAGTACAGGCTGAGGACTGAAAAAGTATGAAAAAGATAAAGAAATAGAAAACTTCAAAACACTTTTAGAAATAAAAAATAAATTTTTTGAAATTAAAAGGACAGATTTAATGGCAGATTAGAGACCACTGAAGAAACACTGGTGAACTGAAAGATCTGAAAAGATTATCCAGAATGCAGTGAAGAGAAAGAAATGGAAAATAAAAGAGTTAAGAAACACAGGAAATAAAGTGTACAAGTCTAATCACAGTTACAAAAGGAAGATAGAAAATGGGGCAAAGACAACTGAGTAAGAATATTATACAATTGATAAAGATACCAATCCACAGATTCAGAAAAATCTCAATCAAGATCAATGAAATCTATACCTAGCTAATCATAGTAAACTATAAAATACAAAAAGCAATGTATAACTAACCAGAAAAAATATATACAGATTGTATACAAAGAAATAGGGGATTAAATTGGCAACAAATTTTACAATAGCAACAGTGAAGGCCAAAAACAAGTGGAATAATATACTTGATACTGTTTATCAAGCAAAATCTTTTTCAAAAAGAAGAGAAAACAAAGGTACTTTCAGATAAGCAGTGTTTCCCACCAAGAGACCCTCTTTTAAGAAAGGGTGTACTTCAGGCAGAAGAAAAGTGATCCTACAAGTAAGATCTAAGATGCAAATTAGTAAATATGTAGGTTAAAAAAAACTGACAGCAGGAAGCAATAACAGTATTCTCTTCTGGGCTTTAAAAAAAAAAAAAAAGTGGAACTAAAATACTTGACCTAAATAGCATGTAAGTGGGAAGGGGAAGTTTCAGCATTAGTATTCCAGTTTCCTTGGAGTGGAAGAATATAAAGAGTATATAAAGTATACACTTCAGTTGAAGTAAAGAACTAAATTCTTCCTAACTCATTTATAAATTTACACACCATAAAAGGAACTTCAACTTTTTTCTGTAAGTAGACAAGTTAAGTACAAAGTTGAAAATCAAGAAAAACCATGAAACAAGAGTAATAAAAACAGATTAGCTAATATTAAAACATCTTGGAGAGTCTCTATAATTAAACCAGCATGGTATTGACACATAAACAGGTAATGAAACCAAACGGGAAATTCAAAAATGGAGAAATTTAGTATATGATAGGGAGAGATGAACTTATTCATAGTAGATAGCCATGTGGGAAAAAACAAAACTGAATTCATTCCCCTTTCCAAATATGAGGAAAAAATTCAAAATGGACCACAAATTTAAAATAAAACATGAAATAATTGAAATAGGAAAAGATTCACACAAAACCTAGGTGTATAAAAAGCTTTCTTCACTATGATTAAAAAACCAGAAGCAAATGGAAAATATTGATACATTTTAATTAAAAATATTCCACATGGAGGGAAAAAATTAAAAATGTAAACACCATAAGCAAAGCAAAAAGATTAATGACAAAATATACATTTGCAAATTACATCACAGAAAGGAGTTAATATACCTAATACACAAAGTACTTGTCAAGACTGAGAAGAAAAATTCTCATAGAGAAAAATCGGCTTGAGATATAACATAGTTCATGGAAAATGAATCTTGTCTAAAGATACAAGAGAAGGTGTTCACCTTCACAATAAAAAAATGCAAATTAAAGCTAAACTGAGATGCCATTTCTCATCTATTAGGTCAGCAAAAAATCAAAAGATTAACAAAATAAAACTGGTGAAGCCACAAAATAGTACAAGTCATATGGAGGAGATTTTGTAAGTAATTAGCAAAATTGCATATCTATTAATCCTTTGACCCAAATTCTAGGATTCTATCCCAAAAGTCTACTGCAAAAATACAAAACAATGTATGTATTATACAAAAAGATGTATTATAGTATTGTTTGTAATAATAAAAGACTGGAAACAATCTAAATATCTATCAACAGAGGACAAGTTAAATAAACTACTATGTGTCTACACAATAGAATGCCATGAGCTGAAAAAAGAAACCGGAATATGTCTACATAGTACTATGGAGTGATCTCCAAGATAAAAATATTAAATTAACAAATGCAAGGTAGGAAAAAATGTGTTTAACACCCCTCCTCCCAAAAATAAAGACATGAATATATACATAAAGGTATGAATATTATTTGTATTTGCTTATATTAAGAAACAGAAGGGACACACAAATAGCATGTGTATATATATTTCACATATATATATACTTTTTTTTTCATTTTTGCTTGTATACAGCATATATATAGTTGGGGTCTGCTTTTCTATCCAAAGAATTTGTCTTTTTAGTGAGTTTAGACCATTTACATTTGATGTAATTTTTTATTTGGTTAGATTAAAACCTATCATCTTAATAATTACTTTCTATTTGCTTTATAAGTCCATTGTTCCATTTGACCTTTTCTTCTACCTTCTATTGTACTATTTTTTTTAAAAGGTTTATTTCCATTTATTATACATCCCCCCCCTTTCTGCTTGTTCTTGCTGTGTTCATTTTTTTTTTCTCTGCATTTCTCTGTGTCTGCTTGTCTCCCCCTGCTGGGGCGACCTGCCAAGTCAACTTACCGAGCAGCCCACCTGCTCTTGGGGGCTTGCCCTTGCTCGCAGGGGCTTGCCTTTGCCCGCATCCGCGTGACCCGCCCGCGTTGGCTTGCCTTCTTAAGGCGTTCCGCCCGTTCGAGGAGGCCCGGGACCGAACCCAGGGCCTCCCATGTGGTAAACCGGCATCCTACCAACTGGGCTATACAGCCGGCCCCCTATTGTACTATTTTTAATGATTCCACTTTATCTCCATTCTGGCTTATTATTTCCCTCTCTGCATTAAATGTTTTTAGTCATTACTAGGATTTACAATATTTAACTTTAAAAAAATCCCAGCTTACCTTCAAATAATAATATACTGCTTTAGATACAGCTTAAAAATCTTCATGATACTTTTGTCATACATTTTACTTTTAAATATGCTACAACCCAACAATATTTCACTACAATTTTTCCTTTAAACCTGAAGTTTAGAAAATACAGCTCAATGAGCTGGCTTTAAGAATTTATAAAGTTTTACTGGAACATAGCCACATCATTTCATTTAAATATTGTCTATAGCTTCTTTTGTACTATAAAAGCAGATGTGAGTAGTTCTGACAGAGACTCCATGGTCCACAAGCCCAAAATACATAAACCTTTAAAAAAAAGATTTACTAATCCCTGCTTCAGATTGTCAGCATTTACAGTGATTAAAAACACAAAAATCAGAATTTTATATTCATCAACTTTTTACCATTTTCAGCTTGCTCCATTTCTTTGAACAGATCCAAATTTGTGTCTGGTATCATGTATGTGCTGCTTGAAAACCTCTTTTAACATCTTCTGTAGTTAAGAAAATTCATTACCAGAAGACCTGAATTTTTGCCTTCAAACATCTTTTTTCTCCTTTCTGAAAGATATTTTCATGAATTGATGGTTAACAGTTTTTTCTTTCAGTCCTTTAAAGATGCCACTTCACTGTGTTCTGGCTTGCATAGTTTCTGAGGACATTTCTGCTATATTTCTTATCTTAATCTTCTTTACTTGGGTTTTTCTCAGGTTGCCTAGATTTTCTCTCCATGATTTTCAGAGTAATGAATGTGTTGCTTCTGGGTGCTTGGGGTATGTATGTGTATGAAAAGGAGGAAGCATGAAAGAGAGAAATTATCTTTCTTGGTGCTGAGGTTTTTTAAGTCTGTGGTTTTTATCTCTTTCAGTATTTTTGGAAAATTCATGGCCATTATTTTGTCAAGTATTTCTTCAGCCTCATTCTGTTTCTCTTCTGGGATTTTAATAACATAGGTTACACAGTTATATTTTTCCACAGATTTTAAATGCTCTGTTGTTTTCTTCTCTTTGCATTTCAGTTTGGGTAATTTCTAATGACCCATTTGCAAGATCACTCATTCTTTCTTCAGCATTGTTGAGTCTACTGATAAGCCCATCAAAGGCATTATTCATCTGTTGCTATGGTTTTGTTTTGTTTTTGTTAGCATTTCCATTTGATTCTTTCTTAAAGCTTCCATCTCCCTGCTGAAGTCCCCAATCTGTTCAAGCATGTTGTCTACCTTTTCCACTAGAGATTTTATACGTGAATCTGGTTCTACTGATTGCTTTGTTTCTTGAGACTGCGTTGTTTTTCTTGCTTTTTTGTGTGTCTCATAATTTTTGATGAAAGCTGGACTTTATAATGTAGGACAGTAACAAATGAGGTACATAGTATTTTTGCTAGACTTTTATTGAGGGACATTTGAGTAAAATTAGGCTATAAAGCGAATTTGGGTTTTATCATTGCTATCATGACCCTCAGTGTACCACTGGCTTCAAACTTCTTTACTTTTACTTTGTATTTAGAGTGGAGGCTGGGGTGCCAAATAATATTTTAGGTTTTGCAGGCCACATACATCTTTGCCACATATTCTTTTTCTTAACCACTTTTTAAAAATTAAAAAAATATATATATTCTTACCTCGAGGACCATTAAAAAAACAGGCCATGGGCAGGATTTGGCCCACGGACCAAGTTTGCCAGCCCCTGAAGTAGAGGAAAGATTAAGCATGTTAAGTAGAGAAAAAGAAAATATAGAAGACCCAGATCAAACTTTTATAAATGAAAAACACAATGTCTGAGATGAAAAATATATTGGATGGGCTTAATGGCAGAATAGACAACTGCATAAGGTAAGATCTGTAAACACAAAGTGCAATAGAAACTATTTAAAATAAAACATAAAAAGAAAAAAATGTATGAATAAAGAAATGAACAGAGCATCAGTAAGCTGTAGGAAAACTGGGGACTCCTTTCAAGTGAAATCCCTGAAGGAAACATACTAATGGTTTCTAAGAAAAAAATGTTTAAGGAATTTCCCAAATTTGATAAAAGTTATAAACCCACAGATCCAAGAAGCTCAAGAGGAATAACTATGAAAACTACACAAGGTGCATTATTATAAAATTACTGAAAACCAGCAATAAATTTCAAAAGACACCAATAAGAAAATGGAAACAAGCCACAGACTGGGAGAAAGTATAAGAAGACAATTCAATTTTAAAATAGGCAAAGGAGTTGAAAAGACATTTCACCAAAGATAAACAGTGAAAGCGAACATGAAATGATGCTTAATAGCAATAGCATTGAGGAAATGCAAATTAAAACTAAAATGAGATACAGAGGAATGGCAGGAGCTACCAAAATAACAAACTTCATACTCTTTGACCTAGTAATTCCACTCCTAGCATATATCTAGAATATAAAAATATCTTTTCACATAGTCCAAAGACCACTCATGCATGGTAATTATTAAAGGGTTATTCATAATAGCAAAAGTTTGAAACAAAAATTAAGTACCCTTTAAGCAGAGTACTGGTTAATTAAATTTCAGTATATCCATAGAGTGAAATACTCTACAGCCATTTTAGTGACTATAAAGTGTGGTGATGAGGAAAACTATACAAATGGAAAAAAAAAAAAGAAGGCACAAAACAGATTGTATAGTTCACTTAGTATTTGTGTAAAGGAGGAGAAAAAAATAAAATATGATTTTTTTCTTATACATGCATAAAGTATCTTTGGATGGACAAATCCCAAGAAAATATAATTACATTGGTTGCCTAGAGAAAGTGAACAGCAGGCTAGGAGACAAGTGCAGGGACATCTCATTTTATACTCATTTTGATTTTTGAATCATGTGAATGCGTTACCTACCAAAAAACTGTCAACCTACAATTCAATATCCAGTAAAAATACCTTTCAAAAACAAAGGCCTTTGTAAGCCTACTAGCTTCTGGTTAGGTTTGGCCAAAGGGAGGCACTGGTGGAAAACTGGAAGTCAAGAGAAAGGGAGAAATGGTTTTTCTCTCCTATCCTCTGCTTCAGAGCCCTCTTTAGCAGTAATTATGTCTCTTCCAAGGGACCCTCTCCCACAGGCCAGGGCTTCTTCACTTCATCAATAATCTCCAGACTCTAGGTTCTAGTAATATCTTCTCCCTTTGACCTTCCATTCCTAGTGCTAACAGCAGCTCCCAACAGTTGCTCATTCCTGGGTTCACTAAACTCTATTCTTTCAGATCTTCTAACATGTTTTAAAGTGGTTATATGATTTAAATTCCCTCTATCAATTTTATTTAGCATAAACTCCATTTTCCTGACTGGATCCTGACTGAAATACCCTATAGATCTTAATTAAAAAAAAACAAACAAACAAACAACAAAAAAAAAGTGAATTTATTGATGATTATTCCCTACAAGTATAAATTTTTTTTTTACCCCATGAATTCCAAGATTAGAAGGGAAAACCTTTTCAAGAAAGCATGGCTGAAGAAAACTATAAACCATAGGTTTGGTCAACATGAGTCATGTAAGTATTTATTAAAAATAAAAATATGTAAGTTTGTGTTAGTGCCTTGATCTCGGGAAGAATTTCTTACAAAATTTCTGTATAAGGAGCAATAAGCAAAATTTTCTCAGCTTTACAACAATTACAGAAGCATTTCATATATGTTTCTTTCTTATTTTATTCCACAGTTAAAACGGACAGTACAATGATGTGATCCAGTTCTATGAATCAAAACTATAAGTGTAAGGAAGGAAAAACTAAATAGTTCAGATCTATAGTTTTTCCAGTGATCTGATTTAGCACCATATTAAGACATTCAAATATCTGAAAATTTCAAACATGTACTGACATACTTGATAAAGACTACATATATCTTTTTCTATAGAATGATTAATCTTCGTAAAAGGCATAAAACCATTACCACCTTACGTCTATTGCTTTCTCACTCTAATTTTTGTATATCCATACTGCCCAACGTAATTATCAACTTTTACTTCCTGTAATTAGAATAGAAAAACAATAAATACCATTTTTCAAAACTACACAGGTACAGCCCTCTAGATCCTGACAAATACTAAGGTGGGTGGGAATAATTTCAGCACCTCATCTGATTACTTCCCATCCTGTAAACACAAATATACCAGATTGATAATCCCTCTATCTCTGCCAATAAAAAGACTACAGTCTCAACTACTTCACTCCAAAATTAACATAAGGGCAAAAGGATTAAAATTATAGGGAAAAAAAGATGCTATTAACAACTGGCACCAAATGATATAGTGACTTTCCAAACATGGTAAGTATCAACAAATGCAGGTAAAATTTGTCTACTGTTGATTTTAGCTACAACTAATCCTGAAAACTTAAAAATATTCTATGATAATGACAAAGAAAAATAAATCAACATTGGGGGAATGTAGTAAAGGAGTAGAATTAAAACCATCAATTGCCTCAAAAAAGTAGATCATCTCTTCCCCAGAGAAGACCAAGAAATAGAAGGGTCGACAGCCTAGATTTCTCTATCAAATAAATGAGGTCACTTGACACAAATGATTAAAAGACAATAATGGATACAAAAATTGGAGGTTCTGAATAAGTGTCAGTCAATATATTTAGAGAGTCCGAAAGAGATCAGAGTGCTGTTTGGTGTAGAGAAGGAAGTCCTGATAGGGGTCTATAAGACAAATCTTTTGTGAGGCCTGAGCCCCACCTCCCCAAACAAATGGTTTTTTATAATGAGACTTTCTTCTTTTGGTTGCCAAGCTGTTACCTAAATTAGTTGAAATCTAGACCTAAATTATAAATCCAATCAAATAAAACTTGGTTGTAGTACCATAGACTGACATTAGGCACAAATGCTATGTTTGAAATGTAGTATAAGTTAACAACAGAAAGGATCAATGGTTTACTTTTACATGTGTGGCCTAGCCCATGACTGTCCAGCCACTCTAAATAGAGGCTAATTATACCCACTTATCCCCATGAAAGAAAAAATCCTTTGGTCTTCTCTTCTAGGCAACTTGGCATATTAGGACATATACTTTTAGTCCTTGCCACTGCACATGCTACTATCTGAACTAGTTCCTTCCTCTAGTTATCACTGTGAACCTAATGGGTGTCCCCTCACTGACCTATGCCTGGAGTGCCGAAATCTATGAACATTTTTTTTTTCCCTTGGGCTGGGAAAGGAAGCTGGGAAACAGCAGCTTGCTTTTATTTTATGTAAAACTAGTAAAGTCTATATTCTCTGCCTGGTGGTTCATTTAGTTACAGGAGTGTTTGACTTTGTTCTACCTGTGAAACTAAGAAATCAGTGTTTACCAATCTAACATGAGAACAACAGGAAAAAGACCAGTCAGAACTTAACCCAGACTTGGAAAAGACCCCTAACTTCTTAAGTTTCAATTTCCTGATATATAAAAAGGAATAAATTTTACAAGGAGAGTAAACACAGAGTTAGACAAAATTATAATTAGTCAATTTAAGACAATTCTCTACATAATTACTCATTTCCATAAAATCAGAAAAACACTAAGGTATGAATAAAAACAGAATTCTCTTCCCCCAATATAGAACACTTCGCAATACTGTAGTTTTAAGAGGCACCCAACCTATTTAGAAGGCAGATCTTCACCTATGTATAATTTGTAATATGGGTATAGGCCTTTTTTGTTTTTTGGAGGTGAATGTGTAGGCCAGACAATACTGCCAGATAATATAGTGACATTTTATATGCATATTACCTATATACTTATATGACAGAATTTAATATAGAATTTTGTCTTTTATAAGACAGAATCTATACACAAAGAGAAAAATATCTTACAGAATTATAAATATTTAATAACTTTTTAGCTGACCTATATACTGTCATAGTATGCCAAGTGAATAAAAAATAAAAAATACATGCTATATATCATAAATAAAATAATATAAACAGATATTAATTATAACGAAATCTATCAATATCCTGACTTCCTGTCTAAGGGCCTTAGCCATTTTGCTCAACAGGAGAATCTTCTACTCCTTCATCTAATTAATTCCTATTATCCCTTTAGAGCACAACTCAAGTTTTCACTTATTCAGCAAATTTTCCCTGACGTCCCAGACCAGGCCAAGTCCCCTGTTATGCTCTCTAATTGCACCTTGTAATTCTTTCATAATTGTAATCACATAATAGTATAACTGCTTGTTTAATATATTTTAGCTCTGTAAGGTCTTTGAGAACAAGGACTGATCTAATTTTCTACTTCATCCCTAGAACCGAGCACAGAGGCTTTACAGAATGAACTAATAAATAAAGCTGTGAGAAGAATTTTCTGATTTAAGTATTTATTTAAACAAAATAGAAGACTGTTACAGACTTATTATTCTTTTAATAGAAATCCCATGTTGCTATTTTCCCATTTTTCTTCTGGTATTGATAATAAAATTAACTTTTCTGTTAAAAGTAAATTCAAATAATGCAAAGGGATTCCTTTTTTTAAAGAACCATTACTATTTAACCAGCCACTAAGATAATTTATTTTCCTCTTCCTGGTACTGTCCATCTTAAGTAAATCTGCTTCTGCTTAACACATACTCTCCATGAGCAGTAGTAAAACCTCTAGCAAATAGTGAAATAGAAGTCAAAAGTGACAGAAAAAAAAAAAAGAAATTTTAAAAGCTTTAAAAGCATCTTCACATTGCAACCCTAAAATTAAGAAAGATAGTAAAGACAAAAAGAAAAAAAAATCCCAATAGGTACTGAAAGAATAATACTTTTTGCTTACAAATCATCTCTTTCTTTCAATGCTTATTTTATTTTCCTCAAAAATCAGTAGAGAATAACTTGACTGTTTGGGTGGCTTATAAAAAAGGCCTTATGATTAACCCGAACAGAAAAATTTCAATTAACTTCTTAATCTGCATTCTCCCAAAGTATCTCATTCTCTACCATCTTATTTTGTAACTTGTACCTTTAACTTCTGTACCTCTTTAGGATTCCTGATGGGAGTAGGGGTGGGCAGGCTAGCTTTCTCCTATCTTATAATGCAGAGGATTTTTTTTTTTAACTGCTACCCATGGATTAAAAAAAAAAAAAAAAGTGTACAAATAATTGAGAATACACATATATAAAAATAAATATATAAAACAATAAAACAAATACAAAATAATACTTATTCTCTGATAAGTACCCTGATAATTTCCATTGTATTTTTTACACTAATCATTGATTTGAAACCCACTACTGTGGTGTGAGATGTACTTTGAGGGGGAGGAAAAAAAAAATTTTTTTGACTTCCATTTCTGGGCTTCTGGGATCCAATTACCACTCCTCTATTTACTTGCTCCCCCAGAAATTGCTGAAATCTTTAATCCTTCTTTATTTCTTATCACTGAATTTCTATCTGTTGCTTCTTTACTAAAATTTTAGTGGTTTCCTAGGAAAGGAAAAGGTATAAGCACATGTGCCACTCACTTTGTGATCTTTAACTTGAGCATTTTTTAAAAAAACAGTAGTTTTCTAACTTCTTTCTGGCCTGATTTAAGATTCCTCTACTAACTATCTTGGCCTAGATTGCTGTATTCTGGGACTTACCAGTAGGGCTTGCGAAAGCATTCTGAGGAATTAAAAAGGAAAGGAAAAGTGGTTGTAGTGGGGCCATACAAATCTGTATAACAATTCCATTTAATTCTATAACTAAAAGAAAAATTGTGGTTAAATATTCTAAATTAAACCTAAATACTTATGTGAAGAAATAGAAAATTCTTTTTGAGGGAAGACTTTAGGAAAGAATCCTTCTTCAGAGGATATAATCAAGAACCAGTTCTCAAAAATAGCAATAAAAATATTTTTTAAGAAATGAAGAGTACTTACAAAGCAAGGCTACTCAAAACATATTGTACGTGCTCACATTCATCTGGGAATGATGCACTGGCTGATGTAAAACAACAAAGTGCAGTCTGAAGAACCTGAAGCTGTGGCAAAGGGACCTGCCATCTTCCAGCATAATCTTCAACCACCTGATAGGGAAACAATCCAAAAAGTAAATTACTATAGAAAATGTTCTCAGCATCTCAAATTTTAAAATATGGATAAAACGTATTGGATAAAATAAAACATTAATTCATCATAAACAAAAATAATTTAGGGAAAGAAAATCTTTATTACTTATTTTCTTGCTGTACATTTGAAAATAAAATCATCTCATTTCTATGGAAATGTTGGGGAAAAATAGTATATGATGACTGTGCTGTTAACTGACAAATATTCACCAAATTTTCTAACAAATGCCTTTCACCAGCTTTGCCAAGAAAACAATTATTAAAATGATAGCTAGATGGTAGAAAATAGTATAAAGATCATTTGAAAGGAATGTGCATCATTATTATTTTTTCATAAGACTGCACATTAAGCATTCTGGCAATAAATGAGTGTTAAGATACAATAATATAATGCTTTGATTATGAAAGTTTAAACTGCAGATAGTACCATACTATGGGCAGAAAGAGTCCAGAATACAGTCAGTCTTGGCTCTGTCAGTTTAACTAGTTTTATAAATTTGGGCAGCCATCTCTACCTTTGTTATGCATTTGTTTCCTCACCATAAAAATGGGAATAATAATCCTTATCTCTAAATTGGGATGGTTTATGAGAAAGCATTTTAGAATTATCAGTTGCTATTAAAAGCTCATTATGACCCTTCATATGCAAAAGCTGTATTAAAACAATGTATTATATTAGCAAATTACATTATATAAAATAGAGGGTTGGAAAACTGCCCACAGGCCTTTTGGCCTGATGCCTATTTTTTATACATGAACTAATAATGGATTTATATTTTTAAATGGTTGAAAAAAGTCAAAATAATAATATTTTAGATGTATGAAAATTATATGAGATTCAAATTTCAATGTCTATAAGTTAAGTTTTATTGAAATACAGCCAGAATTGTCTATGGTGCTGTCCCGCTACAAGAGCAAAATTGAGTAGTTGTAACAGAGACCATATGACTCATAAAGCCTAAAATATTAATATCTGCCCTTTTACAAAAAAAGTTTTCTGATTCTTATATAAATGCTAGGAAAACTGAAGAATACAAAATCCAAGAACATGCAGAACACAAAGGATTTTACACTAATCACTTCCTGTTGGGAGAAAAAGTTTCCATGGCTCTCTCACATTCTACAGTTTTTCAAAATGAGGCACTGATTACCTTCATCTTTTCAAGGATATTTATAGGAAGAAGCCTTGGAAAATAGAGATGATTTCTCCCCCTGGAGCACAGATCAGATTAGTTTACTGCCCAGTACAATTTAGATAATGTCTCCTGGATCAAAGATCAAGCAACCCATCTATTAAAGATTGGGGTCCCTAAGCTCAGAGTTCCCCAGCTTTCATGCAAACCCAGTGCAGTGCAGCATCCACCTGGGCTGCTTCAAGTCCCCCATGCAGGACTTGAGAGGCAGAGAGAACCAATATGAACATGAGGCTCATGCAGCTTGCTGTGCTATGAATAATAAAGTCCTTTGTCTCTGATCCTTTGTCCTCTGCCAGTATACATGAAACTGTGGCATAAATATTTATTAGAATGCAAATAGGATAAAATCTCAGATCCTTTCAAGTTCTTGACAATTCCAAGTTGTAAACCCAGGTGCACAGCATATCTCTCCAATCTTTCTTGGAATATGCACAGATAAAAAAGAAGGCTAGAGAGGATTATCTCTGTAAACTTGTATCCCTTCTAGATCTTGTAGTCCTCATTAGCTGGGGAGTAAAAACCAAATTTTCTCTATTAACAATGCTGACACCAAGTACAAGAAACTTTCCAAATCACCTCAGGCCAAAATAGAAACGATGTTATGACAATCAGTGGTTCCTTGGCTCTAAATTCTCTCCTCACTATGGTCTTTGACCAGCTTTATTGCTGCTTTGTGACCACCAAACACCACTCTGGTCTCACATTAAAACACAGGTATCTGACACCCTCACATATTTCCTGTCCTAAATCCTGAATAGTTTGCCCTAACCCATGTCTACTTATAACTTTATTCACTTCTCATACATGGGCTAGGTTTATCTTCTTGCAAGAAAGGGTTTCTACTTTCTCAAGTTCTGTACTAATAACTGCCTTCATTCACCATGACTCAGCTAGTAATACCCTACCTGGCTTAGCTGAGCCCAGAGCTAACATAACTAAAGTCCTTGTGGATATCACCACTAGATTTGGCCCAAACCCTCAAAGGGACACAGAACAAAATTCTCTAAAATTTCGGTATCTTCTTGTTTAATGTCATGACAGGCACTGCAAATTCATCTTAATACTATTTCTCTTTGAAACAATTTCCTTAAAATATATGAAATTATCCATTACAATGCACTGTTACTTTGAAATATTTCTCCTGTGCTCTCAGTGCTGTCATAAACACTGAGCTAGCTAATGACAGCTGATAACATGACATCATAACCTGAATGTGGGGCCCGGCTAGATGGCTCAGTGGATAAAGAGCACGCTGGGGTACCACATGGGAGGCCCCGGGTTCGGTTCCCGGGGACCTCTCTGAGCGGGCAGACGGCCTTGAGAAAGGCAAGCCGCCGTGGGCGGGGCAGAGCCGCCGTGGGCAGGGCAAAAAGCCGCCACGGGCAGGGCGGAGCCCCCACGGGCATGGCAAAGTCACCCGTGAAAAAAGCGGAGCCGCGGAAGCCAGCAGCCCGCAAAAAACATGGAGGACTGCTGCCCACAAAACATGGAGCGGAGCCGCCCGTGAAAACGGAATAGAGCCACCCTCGAACGGAGCGAGCGGCCGCCGCGGAGGGCCGACTCGGTGCGTCGCCACAAAGACGGGGGGAGACAAGTAGCAGAGACATAGAAAGACACAGAAGAAAGGACACACAGCAAGAGCAAGCAGAAAGGGGGGGGGGGATATGTAATTTAAAAAATAATAATAATAATCTGAATGTGCTCTGCCAGACCATAGTACAGTATGCAACATGTCTTCTTCCACTTTTCTTATTTGTATTAAGTTGAATTATACACCCCAGGGGGTAAAAAAAGTGTTCTTAACCTTAGTCTATTTCTTCTTTGAGTGTATGAAGCCACTGTAAATAGGACCTTTGGAAGATGTTTTTTTTAGTTAAGTTGTGGCTAACAGAATCAGGATGACTCTTAATCCTATTACTGGAGGCCTTATAGAAAACAGCCAGGGAGAAACAGGAAGCCAGAAATTAAGTGGGACCAGGTAGAGGCAAACTAAGAGTAACTAAAATAGTATTGGACTTGAACCCACAGAATAAAATAAAAATCCATGAGTCCATACTAATACGAATAATCAAATAAATAAATGTTATAGATGAGACAACTCTTCCTCACAGTAGAAAACCCCACCAAAATATATAAAAGAGATAGAAAATTGCCATTAGGCAAATATCACAGAAATAAATGTTGCAGTTAAGATCCATGGATACATGCTAAGTGGATGAAAGTGTCTCTACTGTGCCACAGAGCTGCCGATGCAAGTACTAGAAATGGGTTGGCTTTTTTAATGGAGATTTTATTTAGGGTGAAAGCTTACAGTTCTGAGGCTGAGAAATGTCCAAATCAAAGCACTATCAGAGATGCCTTCTCACCAAGGTCAGCTACTGGTGATCCTGGAGTCCAGCGACATGGTGAAGATGGCCACCGATCTCTGCCCAGGTCCCTGCCTTCCCATCCAGAATCTACCATCTCCCGGAGCTCAGTTGTGGTCAACCAGGCATAGGGCTTGTGTATTTCCAGGCCTCCTCTCTTAGTCTCCGCTGCTCCACTTCATTCACAAGTTCAGCTATGAGCTATCAGGCATACAGTTCATCTCTTCAGCCTTGAGCTACTCCATGGGCCCAGCCTCTTGGGCACTTCGTACTGAAGCTTTGGAAGCTAGCGATCCTCAAGTCCTCTCTCACGTGGCAAGATAAAAAATGGCAGCTTCCTTTCTGACTCTTTGTGTCTCCGTTTATATAAAGCTCCAGTAAGAGGGCAGAGACCCATCCTGAGTCCATACCTCACTGACATGGTCCAATCAAAATGGCTCCACAGGCACAGAAATGGATTAGTTCAAGAATATAATTTTTTCTTTCTGGTATTCATAAAATAACTTCAAACTATCACAGAAAGTTTGAGGAGAAGCAGGATTTACAGTCTCAAAGTATCTCCCTCAAGATATTTATCAACTATAAACAGAAAGACTTTAGAGTGGAAAGATCCCACAAACACAAATTTTACCAAGCTATCAAGGTAAATATTACCAGACAAAATATCATATTATGAACCCCTTGATATAATACACTATGAAAGACATCATTTTTGTGGTACTCTTATCAAAAATGTATAACCTCATTCCAATCATTAGAAATTATCAGACAAACCCAAATGGAGAGATATTCTACACAACCACAGATCATTACGGTTCAAAAGTGTCAAGGTCATGAAAGGCAAGAAAAACTGAGTTACAGTTACAGATTAGAAGAGACTAAGAAGAAATATCAAAATACAATGTGAGATCGTGGATAACATCCTGGAACAGAAAAAGAGCATTAGTGGAAAAATTGGTAAATTTCAAATAAGGTCTGTAATTTAGTTAAAAATACTGTACCAATATTAATTTCCTGTTCTTGATAATTGTATCATGATTATGTGAGATGTTAACATTAAGGAAGGCAAGGTGTGGGATAAAAACAGAACTTGGTAGTATTTTTATAACTTTTTTATAAATCTAAAATTAGTTCAGTTTCTAAAAGTTTAAAATTAAAACTAATCTGCTCCAACCTTTTCCCCCAAATTTCAGTGTTCTCATTTATTTTCTGGAAGCTACTTTATAAAAGAAACACAATTCTACATTTATATTCCCTACTTTGTTACACAACTACACCTTAAGACTTACCTTTGCCTGTGGGTATTTTTTTTTTTTTAGAATCAGATGGAAAAATAAAGCAGGTAGATTGGTAGCACAGTGGAAAAAGTATAGGCTTTGAAATCATACAGACCATGGTTTGAATTCCTGCTCTGCAACTTATTAGCAGCATAACCTTTGCAACCTTATTGCACTCCTCAGTCTCAGTTTCTTGTATAGTAAATATACTAAAACCTTCATCTCAGACCTATTAAAGAACTAAATAAGGCATATATTAATAAAATGTAGGATAATTCCTGACACAACAAACAAGAGCTATAGTTACTAGTTCACTTTGTTTTAGGAAGACAAAATGGGGGCCGGCTCGATAGCCCAGTGGATAGGGCGCCGGCATACCACATGGGAGGCCCTGGGTTTGATTCCCGGGGACCTCT